>JAOEHX010011511.1:0-31928 GCA_025448015.1 Bolborhynchus lineola
AAAAAGTAGATTCAGGAGCACATCCAATTATAAATGATTGTTAGGAAAATCATATAAAACAATGGAATACATAAAAGTGTCAAGAGTAATCGTCAGGGTGAGAAATTCCTTGGTGGCCAGATGCCCACGGCAAGCAGAAGTTATCCTGGTTGCATCAGTAAGAGGTCGATGTCCGAGTGTGTGTGCTCAAGCACAGAAGAGGCTCTCCAGGATTTGAACAGCATGGGCAGGTGGAGTGTTTGAATTTCATACCCTGATTCATAGTTTCCACAACTGCATGTGCAATTTTCAGAAAGATTCGTCGTTGACTGCTGACATGTCCCCCTTTGGCGTGGAGGAACGGGACGAGCCCTTGTCTGTGCTCTCAGAGCCCGAGCTGCTCTGATTCTGTTGTTCTGATCCTGCACTGGAGGTCACTGTAGAAGACGATGTGGAAGAAGAGCGAGTCTTTTCTTTAAAGTCTGTGATAATTACTGTGACATTTCCCACTGTGACTGCCAGCTGCTGTGCGGTACTTCTGTCCACATTTTTCAGTCTGGGTCTAAAAGAAATGAGAAAACATTTATAAAACGGATAAAAATAAGTGAGAAAGTAAAAGTTTATCAGAAAAAGGAATTGACAACAAACTCCATGTGACTCATCCTACGCTCGCCTGCACAGATGGCAGTAACTGGGAGAGCCCAGGCAGCAGTGGATGCTGCACAGCAGAAGAGGAAGGTTTGACCTGCTTCCCTGTGATAGCCTAGGCCACGAGGGCTCCAGCAGCGTGTTAACCTCCAGAGAAAAGACCTGTCTTGCTAAGGGTGTTTGCAGTGGACTTATTCCTAATCCAACTCTGCCAGAAAGGAGGACACTACAGCAGAGCCAAGCGGACGGGAGCCAGACAGGCTGAAGGATCTTCTCCCCAAGGGGCAGATGAAAGCAGATGAAAATCTGAATTCACCATCTCATCATGTGCCCTGATGTTATGAGACAAGGCTGTGACTCTGCAATACAAAACCACATGAAAGCATTTGACCACGGTTCTTTCATTCCCATATTGGAACTCTGCAGCTGCAAACAACACAGGCACTGGGACAACTTGGCTTCTCTTTCAACTGCTTTGAGCTTATACAAATCAGATGCCCAATCGGCCTATGTATAAAATTGCTCTAAATGTTCCCTCTGGAACTGAGGCTATTGTAAATAAAATCCAGAATGTACAATAGTGTTTCTTGCAGCTAGCGTTTTTGGTTAGGGGAAAGGATGGGGGGATCAAAGCCACCAGAATACACCGCACTGGTATTTATTACTCAAGATTATCTCAGTAATTTGCATGCTGTGCTATCATTCAATTAGTAATGCAGCTAATAAGGGTCTAGACTCTAGGAAGCTGACATTCATGAACGTTTCAGAGGCTGGTCCAAAGCTTTAATACAACAGATCTTGGACACTCCTCCAGCTACCAGAGAATTCCAAGTCAGCTGCAGCAACTGCTGCAATTTACAGCTTTTGCTCCTAATTAAAGGTCAGGCTGAAGCAGTGGAATATTCCCAATAGGGAAATTAAAATGGAGAGTCTTTATACATCACTGAAAAGTAGCTTGCCGAGAACTGCCTTATTCCAAGGGATGGAGGGAAGGTTAGTTTACTTTGGGATCAAGCTCCAGCTTTTAACCCAATCTGCCTTTCCTCCTCCTGGTCTGCAGCACATTAGACCAGTGCAGTCGAAGCAAAAAAAGAGGAAATTAGGCAAACTTGGTATTTGCCACGCACACTCAACAGTCTGCAGGGGTAGGTTAACAAGCGGAAAGTCCTTAAGTAGTCATTATCCAACTGGTATCCTAGAACTAGACAGAATAAAGTATTAAGAATGGATGCACGGCTTCAAAAAAAGAACAACTGCATTTCTGCAAACATTCTTACCAAAAATGACATTACTGCACCACAAACAGTACCTCCCATACCCAGCTTAGGAGGTTGGTTCAATTTTTAACAAGTACTACAGGAAAAGCCTTTCTAATAGATAGACAATACAATTCAAATAATCACTGCACTGGGGTAACTGTCAGTAAAACCTCCTACTTGGAACAGCCCCTTGGTTCAGTGACCGGACTTTTCGAACCCACAGCTGAGCTTCGTGAATTCCCGCAGCAGTGAGACACACACACCCACACGTATGCGTTGTGCATACGCACTTGCAGGCGCTGGCAAACTCAACATGTAACCACAGGCTAGATGAAATGATGTCACCTTGTTTGTGGGTAACAAGAAAGGCCAGATAGATCAGCATGTTTTGGGGTTTCCGTCAGCTTTCAGATAGCGTCTCTGCAGACGTGGGCTGCCCCCAAAGCATAGGTAGCAAACACAGCAGCAAGCGTTCCCGGAAGCGTAGTATGCATACGTATTTTCCTCCCTAAGCCCCAAGTTCCTCTAGGAAACCCAGTTCTTCCTGTAATTTGCCTGGGTCATTTGTTTTCTCTTGTACTCAGAAACAGTCAAAAAAACGCTGGCCCAGATACTGGAACAGACCTTTCTTCCTCCACCTTTCTACAGGGTTGAACAGGCACATGAACTCCTGCTACTGCTTGTCAAAAGCCAGTGCTGACAGTGGTATTCAGAGGACAAAAAAAGGAAGAATAAAAGGAGCTCATATGGCCTAAGCTGCATTCTGCCCAGAAAAGCTGCTACAAGTAGCCTTTGAGATAAGCCATGCACTAAGCACCCGAAAGAAACTGCCCATGCATCTTTAAAAGCCGAGACAAAGCAACATGAAAGGACTGAGTGGAAGCAGGGCTGAGGCACAGGACATCTCTACAGTCCTGCTCACAAACAGGTCAGTTTTAGAACTGAGCTCTCCAACCACTGCTGCAGCCCGTTTTGGGGGTCTCCTCTGTGCAAAGAGCTGAGGAAGCACAGATGGAAACCTACAGTCTCTTCAGCACACACATACCATTTTTGTTTCCTATAGAAGGCAAAGGGATGGGCCCATTCATGTTATTTTGCAATATTAAACACCCTGATGTTTTATGTTTACAGCTCAAAGGGTTCATGGCTAAACAAGAAAGGTGTTTCAAAATCATGAATGTGAAAGTGCACAGGAAGTCACGGAATAGACCAAGATACTTTGTCAGAAACAATCCTAAAAGTTCAACAAGGATTTCTTAAAAATCCAGGGATCTTTAAGCCAATTTACAAAAGAGTTAAGAAATCTGGGCATGAAAAAAATCTGAACAGATAAGCTGTATAAAAACCAGATCCTTTAAAAAGACAGCACATCTGATGGCAGTGAACTGCAAGGAAGGTTCCACTAAACTGAACACTTAAAAGGACTGTTTAAGAGCAGAAGGAGATGATGTATCCCTTAAAAACATCCAGCTAGACCTGATATTATTAACGATTAATTAGGAATGACAGAAGCTTGCTACAAAGCATGGACTAAAAGACTGCAGTAGACAGAGTGACTCCTTCAAGGAGTAGAAACAATTATTTGCTGTAACCTATCAATTTAATATTATGTCATCAGTCAAGTGCATCAAGTCTCCTATATCTTAAGTCTGAAAATAAGTACCATTCCAAAAAGAACAGGGAAAAATAAATCACTGCAACAAAGCCATATTTCTCTAATCAGATGAGGAATGGACACTTTGATCTTTGGGCGCTGAGGAAGAGTTAATAGCAGTCCCTGCAAACAGCTCAGTCTTCTAGCAGAGCAAATCTCATCCTGCCCTCACTATGTTCAACTCAAGTTACTGTGTAAAGGATATTCACTCTTATTAAAGATTTTCATGCTATTATTTAAAAACTTCCAAGACAACAGTTTTCTGGAGTCATGTCTTGCCAACCTTAATGCAAACAGCAGCATGAACCATATTTTCCATGTGTTTGACAACTGTTTGCAGCTAATACTGCTTCAGTTCATGTGGCTTCACTGTAAAATACTTATTGCAGCATGTTTCAAAAAGATGCAATTTTTCTATAGCTCACATAGGCAGAGTACCCTGTTGAATTCTGCCTCTTATAGCTCACCAAGTTCAGTAACATAAAAAACTGCTCTTTGATGCTGAATTTTTGATTTAAGAAATAAAGCACAAGGTGCCACTTCAAGAAAACAAGCATGGAGTATTGGTACAGGAAAGACTAGGAAGAAACCTCTCTCCACAGACAGCTACTCATTTGAAACCTAGATAAATACAAAACCAACCATTCATGCTTTTTGTTCATACCAAGATTCTAGCAAAGCTGTTCATACAGGTTTTTAATCCAATATACTTGGAAAATTAATTACAGTGACTGATTTACAGATAAAGAAGTAAAAAAAGTGACCTTTGCTACTGCTATCAAGTGATGATATGAATTTGCTACAGACCACTACAAATGCTGGTTGTTTTTTCCACTTGCTGTGTTTTACACCAGAAGTATTACTGCTGAATTGACAACATGATTACTGTAGCAGAGAAATGAAAACTGAGTGGACAACAGAGTAAGTTTTTCCAATGCCTGAATCTGTCCTCACCAGCAGTGTCTGAGTGCTTGTACACTGAGAAGGCTCACAGCCACTCATGGTCTTGCCATACACTAAACTAATGCCCTGTGGGTTGGATGGTACTCTGTACATCCAAAAAAACAAACAAAACCACAGCGTTTGCTATTTAACACAGCTGTCAGAACCAAGAGCTCAACTATAGCATAAAGTTACCTTGAAGTGTGATTTGAGTCGCTGGTCTTTGTTGTAGTATTCCCAGACTGTATGCTGTTTGCCTCACTAGGAGTATCTTTCACAATGTCTGACTTTGGTCTGTAAAATTGAAAGGAAGGCGGAGAGTATGATGTTAGCTGTACTACATGATTAATCAATGCACAATGCTACTGAAACCACACCATGTTTAATAGTGCATCCTTCAAACTTACTTAGTCTTCTTGTTAGCGTTCTTCTTTGTAACACTTGGACTGATTTCCTTCTCTTTGTCAGGTTTTTCTTTGTCTTGTTTTTCCACTTTCTCCTTCTTCTCCTTCTTAGGTGGTGGTGGTGTTGCATATTGCTGGGCAACTTGTTGTGCCACCAACTGAGAGTTTATTCTAGGTTTTCTATGACAATAAAAAGAGAGATCTAGTCAGTTTTACACAATAAAAATTACTTTACTGAGAGCAATATGAAGATTTATTTCAGCAACCAGGGAATAACACTCGACTTAAAGAACCAAATGGATGCGCTTATTTAATGTGAAATACTACTGGCTGCTACCAAACACGATTTAGATTTTAAAATTAAGAAATACTCCAAACTGCCATTTCATCAGTTTTTAGCCTCATTAAACATTCTTAAGTGCAATGCTCCCTTTCTTTCATCCATGTCATGAAATCACAGTCAGCTCTGGGGGGGTAACAGTGGAAAAAGTAGCTTTCAAGAAGTTTGTCAGCTGCATGCTGAGTATACACTTCAAGAGCACAGTGATAAAAGTAAGTTTCCCAATAAACATCTGTCTCCTTCATATTTTCAATTTAATTTTTCGAATGAGCTTCTGGTTCCTCAAAGCAGCAAACCTTGCACAAATAACAAAGAACAAGAGAAGGTAACTGAGAGGACTTTGTCCCAAGGACCACGACCAAAGCTCCCTGACAGGAGGGCAGAAGACAAGTGGGCATTCATGGTTCCAGGGGGCAACAGCTGTGCCAGGCTCCGACACACCATCTTTACACTATTGTCTGCAGTCCTCTGTGGTGTTTGGACAAAATACACAGGCAAACTGTTTTCCAAAGACTATTTCCATTTCAAATTATGATTTGCACAAAAAAAGTAGCCTTGCAAGTAACCAATAGCTTGGTTATCGGTCCTCACATGTCTTGTAGAAATTGGTACCTTTGTCCCTCCTGCATTCCTCATCCAAATTCTTAACATCCTCTCAGCGTAACAGCTTAAGACCTCTCCCTCCTGGCCTGGCATATCACAAACCCATTTATACTTTGAACACTCGGACTTCTTGCAATCGATTCAATCTCGTTAACATGCCAGAAAGATCTATGCTCCTTGAGTCCACACAGCTTGCAGGGGGGAAGAAAACCAGGTTATTGACTCTATTAGTTGTCCATTATGAGCTGAATACTAATTGCAACAGTTGTTTAAGCATATCCATAGCCGTTATCTTGGTCATAAATACAATCCAAATATTCTACATCAGCCTACAACAGACTGCCAAGGAAAACAGCACGCAAGTATCATTAAGTCACAACTGGCACACAGAAACCCAAGTGTTTCTGCTGCAGAGCTCCATACCTGCATCCAGCTTTAACTAGAAACATCCAGAGAGACTTTAATAAGCTACTTAGTGAATTCATGTGATAAAGAAAAAAAGTACAAAGCACTAATTGCTCATATCTGCATTCAGAGATGATACAGACAATGGACACCCAGAGAAGTTCTATTCCCTGTCATGGGAAAATCCAAGTATCTAGTAAACTTCTCGACACTGGTTTTCTGCATAATGGTATCAAGATGTTCTTACTGAGGCCATATATACCCAAATATTTAATTTCATTTCACAACCACAGCTTATTATAAACTATGTAACAGGTGTTATCAAGCCTGTAACCTGTCTCAATACCACTGGCACTTGGATTTTTCACCTGACACAGAAACTATAACTCATTTTATGCTACAAGCTGCATTCATTTCTGAGCAAACAAAGATTATCTGATCTTCAGCCTCAAGTAACTATGATGCTGAAACATTTTGCAGATCATATCAAGCAGTTACCTGTTCCACAGAACAGAGAAGATACTTAGCATCCTTCTATTTGAAGTCCCATATACAGCAATTTCTGTCTGTAAGACTGAGAACAAACACATCAGAAGAAGTGTTTTGGTAACACGGAGAAGACTTTCAGATTGATGCAACCACACTAAAAGCTGACAACAGTAGCTTGTGTCAAGCAACCTGCTAACCACCTACTCAAAAAAGAAAAAAAGAAAAAAAAAAAAAAAAAAGGAAAAAGAAGAGATAAAGTATCAAGAGATCTTCAAAGAGAGGGCAGATACCATCTCCCTGCGTGATTATACATGATTAACCTCACCGCCTGAAGCTGCCACTTCTGCTCAGACTTAGTTGTTTGCTGTTTACACAGACAGCTAAGCCAGAAACCTGAGCCATTCATGGGAAATCCCACTTCAAGAATTTGAGAGCACCTTCAAAGTTTTTCTACTTTGCACAACTGATGTGCCTGCTTGTGATGTTATTCCTAAGGCTCACATCCAACCTCAGCAGTGACAGAGCCGCCACTTCTGTTGCAGGAGTGCTGCACTGCCTGAGTGAAGATACGGATTTTAAAATGGAAACTTCAACTAAAATAAACAAATAAGAAATAATACGTAAATAAATCACACTGCATTTCCCCGGAGAAGGCTGGAATCCAAAAAAAGACCGGCCCTAAAGTGCTCCTGCAGAGACACTCTGCCCCATGCTCTTCCGCTCCTTATCTGTGACAGCACAGTACATTTATTAAGTTTTATCACGTTCTGGCCAGCCACTGACATAACTAGCACAACTTCTCCAAGCCCATTATTTGCATACTCCTGCTTACATGCCAGGATGGCTCCCTGGTAAGGGCAAACCCCAAACTGAAAGAGAAGAGAGCAGGCAGCAGCATGTGCAGACAAGGGACCTGCAGGAAGGGGCACCAGGCCTGTTGATGGGGTTTCTCCTGCCACACCAAGGAAGGAAGCAGAAAGCTGCTGAGACTCCTGTTAACACTGAGCATGTTTCAACATCTACTAGAAGAGAGTTATTTATTTATTTAAAATAACGCAAATAACCCATTCACTTTCCAATTCCTAATTTGGCCATTTCACACACTAGCAGCACGGTTGGGAAGGTTAAAAAACAGGTAGGTTAAGCAACTGGCAGACAAATAATAATAGGCGCAATAAAAGCCTTCAAATGTGGCACACGCTGCCACTACAGCCAGAATACACTGGCTACAAACCCTTTACAAAAAGGCCAAGCAAAGCAAGTAGAGCAGCACATTTTTAACCACAGCAAACTATAACCATAGTAACCATGATCAAGTAAAGTAGCTGCAATATCCAAAACTTGCTCCAGGTTTCCTTGCCTACCAAAAAAACACTTCAAGGGCAAGCACTGATCTAACCCAACACCTCTAGCAAAGACAACAGAATTACAGTCTGGTTTGGGTTGGAAGGGGCCTTACAGATCATCCAGCTCCAACGCCCTGCCACGGGCAGAGACACACTCCACTGGACAAGGTTGCTCCAAGCCCCATCCAACTGAGCCTTGAACACTGCCAGGGATGGGGCAGCCACAGCTTCTCAGGGCAGCCTGTGCCAGTGCCTCACCATGCTCAAAGGGAAGGGCTTCCTAATGCCTAATCTACATCTCCCCTCTCCCAGTTTAAAGTCATTCCCCACTTTTTCCTATCACTATGTGCTCTTGCAGATCAAACTCGCCAACAAAGTTTTCAAGTTGACAAGCAGGTATTCTTTACTGCGGTGCCGGGAGACGCAGGGGTTAGCTCCTCCCAAAGTGCATCACCATACTGCCACACAGGCAGTCCTTACGCAGTCACTTGGGCATGAGGCTACACATGAATTACATCATTTTCCAGAAAGTTTCCTACATACATACAAAAATGTGGTGGTGGTTTACTTCTTCTACACCAGCTTAATAAATTCATTAACACAGCAATCATCCTGTCCCTCCACCCATCAGTTAGTTTAACTGGGCCCATCCTGGACATCTGCTAGTCTCAAGACACTCCCCATCCCCAGGTCCTGTTTTTCTATTGTTTTCCCCACATTTTTTGTACTAAGATCCTAAGCACCCAAAACGATGCCAAGTACCTTCAAGCACCCCCATTACAAAGCCATTAATCTTAACTGATTACAGTTCCTTAGAACTGATTACATTTTGTGCTTTTGTGCCTCCTCCTTTCAGCAGCCACCCCCCTCCTGAGGGTTGTGAGCTCTGCTCCAGCTGCGGCAGCAGGCAGCCTGTATTGCCTTTCAGAAATAAAGCAAAAAGCAAAATCACTGATACTCTGCAGTGGATAGTAGTCATTTTCCCCTCCAGAATCTGAACACGGAAGAAGAAAGAAACAAGTGGAGAGAAATTCGCTTCATTCCCAGTTGGGCTACAACAGTTCAACATGCTCTGGCTTCTACTGCAAAATTAGGAGTCAAAAACTGAAGAGAAAGTTAGAAGCATTTCTGCATTTTTATTGTAAGAAAAAACAGACACAGAGGCAAGTATTAACAAGGTTTTATCCCCAGATCGGCTGATCAGCTTGATTTCTGTGACATTAAATGGTTCATACAAAGAATACATCTGAGAAAAATCAAACCCCAACTCAGCCTCTTCCAAACTTTCTAACCAGCATTTGCACTGAAGTATACTGTCATTTAGCAGAAGGTTTAAAGTATCAACATTACACAAAAAAACACATCTAACTAGTCTCAACTTCCAACTGAAGAGTTGTAATATTTAGTATTACACTTGGTTCTTATATTCCTAAGCAGACCCCAAATGCTTGACCAAGTATCTTAAGTAAGTAATGTTCTACCTGAAGGAACATTAAGATAAAAGTTGTGTTTTGCTTGGACAATTTTCCCCTAATTTAAGCAACAGTCTGTGTAGTAAAGACCATTATGACCCAACACTGAGGTGACAAATCCATGAAGATTATCTTCTTTTTCCAACCACTTTCAAACTAAGAGCAATTAAACTGCTTTAAGCTGCTTTCAAAGTTACCTTCAGCCAGATAAACTGTTTCACACTACTTAAACATAGTTTACATCACAGAAGCAGATATCTGCACAACAATTCACAATCTTTGCAGCAAGGACATACTAAGGAACAAAGAACTGAAATACATTTCTCTATTCTGAGCACAGCTTTGGCACGTTGGTATTTACCATCAACTATCATAGATGATGTACACAAATATTCTTTATTACCTTTTAGTAACAGACCTGCACAGAAATATAGTGTCTGCAAATACTATACCCTCGGATTGTCATATGAAGCAACAATGGGACGTTTGGCTCACAGGAAGTGAAATAAATGCAAGCCTTTTCCTGAAGGGCTCACAGCCCATGTTACTGTGCTCTTGAAATGAAAAAAAAAAAAAGAAAGAAATAATTAAAAACCAACCAAAACCCCCCAAAAAAGCATCGACAACAACAAAACCACAACTGTAGTTTTAAGGTCCTGGCAAGCATCTCACAGTGTTTTACTACTTGCATTTTTTTTCTACCTCAAAGCTTTCCTTTAAGGCTTCTTTTGGGACCAATTCCAGAGTGCTGCTGCCCAGGAATTCTGCTGCTCAACTCGTAACCGCTGCAACTGGGCTTAGGAGTAGAGCAGCACAAATCACCGCACATCCAACACATGGTAGTTACTCAGACCCGGGTTTCAACAGGGATATAGAAGGATAAGTTGCACCATATTTTTAAGTGACCCTAATTTCTGTATATGTTTGGGATTTCCCTGGTCCTGCTGCCTTGAGAAAAGGCAAACCACCCACTTCCTGTGGACACAGCGGAGCAGAGACAGCAGCTGCCTTTATACCCACAGCAACACACAGAGACCCTGAGGAACTCCGGCAATCCCCAGAAATGTGGCTCTAATTACAAATGCTCTTGCTTCCTTACAACTATGTTATCAGAAGAATGAAAGTGGCATCGAGTGGGATTTCAGAGTCAAAAGCCTCATGTAACGTGAAGTACTGAGGATTTGGATAATCTCATGCTGTTCTGGCTTTGATGCAAGCGGGGATACCAGCAGACCTCTGCATGGCTCGCCCTTTCTTTGAGAAGTGTTTTATGCACTGTGCAGTGTGAAGTACATGATTATTTTAATAATCCCAGTCACACAGCAATATATCTTTGCTCGAAGAAGAACAAGAAAACAAGACTAAAGGCATTTTCATGCATGTTTATAAAATAGTGCCAGATCAATAATATAATCAGCATACTTCTGAGTGGTACTGTAAAGCAAGGTTAGAAACTAACCCATGACCATTAACATCTCCTGAAAAGAATTTTACATTTAGAAGACCCAAAGCTTTACAGACATTAAACCCCAACCATGACCAGGTGAGCCTTCATTCTTGCATGTATATTTTCCAGATCATTTGTGACGGCCACACAGTCCTTTTTAGCAACAAGAATGAATGAATAAACTGTCGTTGGTGTGCAACTGCAGAGCAGTATGGAAGCTGCCTGCATTTATCCAGGAAGTTCTCTGTGTAATAGAAGACCACAAAGCAGTGCTAAAACAGTAAAAGACAACTAGAAAGATACAAACAGCAAGAAACAAGCGACTGAGCAATATCTTGTTGAAAGATTTTTCCTTGAAAGTGCTAATGCTGCATTTTTAATTCGAAATACAGATGTTCAAAAATACAGAAGTTAATCTAAGAAACATCTACTGGGCTGGTACAGCAATGGGTTTTAAAGGCTCCTGAGGTTAAGTCTGAACATTTTGGAAGAAAAGGTGAAAGAAACAGCTTCACAAGGCAAAACAATCACCCACTACAAAATAAACTAAGTACATTTAAGAGCGTATGGCCACCTCCAGAAAGCCTCCAACAAACTGTTCAACATCCTCCTTGACCATTCAGCCACTGTCTCCTACCTCATCAAAAGAGCCGAGAATAAGCAAAGCAGAGATAAAGAAGCCTCAGCTTTGTGATAACTACTGCTGGCCACAACAACAAACCTTGAGCTGTTGATTTCAGAAGAAGAGTTATTTTCAACTTTATGTTTGTCCACCAGCTCAGATCATGGCTCAGTTTGAACACCCTCCAAACTACTTAGGTTTTAAAGAGTTCAAAATTATCTGCAATACTCAACATTCAGGGGTCTCACAAAGCTCCCAGCTCCCTGCTTTTTAGGGTGAGTAGCTTTCCCATTCTTCATTTGGTAAAATGAAATGTAAGCTGTCACCTCCATATACACTACATGTTTTGCTGTTAAGTGGCTAGTCACTTCCTCTGTGTCCCTGCAGGTTAGCTGAAGCTCTTTGCATGGTGCCTGTAGAAAAAATACTCAATTCTTACTTGTGACAGGAGACTCAGCATTGTTTATTTTTAACTATTTCAGCATACTTACAAATCAAAGCCTATAGTCAGAGTTTTATTCCTAGAGTTGCCACTGCACAGATTTTGCAGCTCATATTTCTGGTTTTTGGGTTGGTTATTTTTTTCCTTAGTGAAAATATGCTAAAAATCACAAAGCCAGTACGAAGAGAGTCCTAGAATTGATCTATGAAACTATTTCAGTACAACTGCTCAATAGCATTGTGTGATAGATATTCCAATAGTTCCACAGTTCTTTCTTAATATACATTGTTCCACAAAATCCCATTACAAACAGTCTGAAGTCAGCGCCACAGGATGTTTTTGGAAGCAGTCTGACCAGCATTTTGCCATCCTGAAGCTGAGTAGTCACACAATTCCTCAAAACACCCATTTCAATACAGTACAGAACTGGAAACTGCAAATACCATTTGCAGTCACTACCACAAATCCAAACGTAAAAGCAAATCCGGACCATTCACCTCCTATCCACTTAAGTACAAAACATCTTCCAGAGATGTTTCTCTAGTTGGGAATTTGTTGGAAAATTCTCAATGAAGAAGCACCACTGACTGCAGTTCTGCAGATGTACAGAGACCCTGCACAAAACTTTCATCTATTCAGTTTTTTGGGGGTTGGTTTGTCTTGTTGCTTAAAGGGAAACTGGTAAATCAGTCTGTGCTTTCTGGTTATGAAGTACCAAGCCTGAGAGATAGACTGCAAACTTGGGTATTTTCCATCTAGTCTCACAGGCTCTGCTTACCATACTGCCCCAGGTCTTTGTCCTTCCCTACAACACAATCCTATGAAGATAATTCAAAAAGAGATGTCCAACACTGTGTGGTGCACATTTTGAACTACAGGTTTATTCTAATACACATCTGTGGTGGGTTCATGATACCAAGCAGTGCAAGACTTTGCAGCAGCTGGAAGCTCCTGCACACTCTGGAGAAGGAAGAGCCATCCCTACAAGGACAAACAGCACTTCTCAAGAGCAATAACCCTTCCCTTTTGAAGCTATTTAATTTGGAATCACAAGATGGGAAAAAGAACAGTTAAGCGCAAGGCCACCTCTGATAAGAGAGTGTGGATGGAAAATAGCAGTGATGGCAAATAACAATGCTGGGTATCAGTTACTGGAAGAGAGCTTGATGTTTACTTAACTACTGATACCATAAAATTCAACGTAACTATGTCTGCAGGAAGCAAAACAAAAGTCATGCTGAAGTTTTGGAAGACAAACTGCTCTGTTTCTCCTTTTACAGTAAGTGCCTGCCTGGAAGCTCACACAGCACTGGCAGTCTTGCTCCTCTCACCTGTAGCACCTAACTAAGCTGCAACAGGAGATGATTTCATATCTCATCTGCAGCAGCTAACGAATGCCAACAAACCCCAGGGATGTCCAGCAGATGCTCACTCTGCAGCTGCTTTCTCTGCCTAGTCCAAATCCCTGGAAGAGACCTGCTCCAATGACGGCAACTGCTCCCTGACAGTCTCTGCTCCATCCCTGGAGCTGTAGGAGATTGCTGTGCCTGTCTGTGCTTGCTCTGTGATGTTGACGTGCACAGGTCCCCATCAGAAGGTGCTGCAAGAGCTAGTGAAGCATTAGCAAAGCACCACATTTACTGTATTTTAAGCACATTTTGTCTTGTTTGATGGGGACACAGAACCGCCCAAATAGTCACGATTTCATTATTTCATTATTTCTGATTCACGAGCATATACAAAATCTAAGGCAAAAGTACACAGCAGAATGACAGTTTTTCAGATGTTCTCTTGGTCCAGTATTTCACATGAGAAATAATTTTCTGTTAAGATTTTTTTAAATGGCCCATTTAAAAAAATAAACAGAAATTAAGAAAAAAAGAGCACAATACATTTCCCCAGTTTAAAGCAAAACTTGCCATATGTAACAGATTAAAATGGCATCAATTCCCAACTGCAACAGCACCCTAAATTCCAGCTGAACTAAATTTTACAGCTCCTCTCCTTGCTAAGCATTAGCTTACCACAAGTAGCAGTTAGGCCCACAGCAAACCATTCAGGAAGAAGCACTGCTTCCCACTCATTTATTGGATTTGTTGGGAAGAAGTTCTACAGCAGGAGAAAAATTGTGCTAATCTATACAAAATCCACAACCAAGTGTTTATGAAATGGGGATGCAACCATGAATGCAAAAAAAAAAAAGATGGCCTTGACATTGCCAGGTAATTTTTCTTAAAGTGTGCAAATTTTTCCGCTCTAAATAATTTTAGTCACATGTTGCAAGCGCTGCACAAGCTTCATTTCTATAAACTTACCGCAACCGCCTCATCATGCTATTGACCCACTGACTGATTCACTAGGAGCTTCAGTTCAATCCATCATTGAAAATTCAAACCAGTGCTTCAGCACGTTGTAAACGCGCTGCGCAGCTGCTTCTGGTGTTTTCATCTACAGACACACCTTATTGCAAAATACTGAATATTCCAGGATTTACAAAGACTTACAAAATTGTTATGGAAAATTCACTGATCTCAGCACAAAATCTACTTGCCTACTACCACCAAAATGATGATAAAGCTAAGGCCATTTTACTTGTCAAAAATAAGCTGCTCTCGTTAGCAAAAATTACGGAACAGTTCATAAAGCTGGCAGCAACCAAGATGTGCATAATATAACAGATTTAAAACAAAATCAATTACTTAACTACTTCTTCCTATTTGACTGTTTGTTAAGTTATGTATAATCCTGAGGAAAGCAAAGAGGCTCAAAACTTCCTGTTGAGTAAGAAGGTACAGTTGGCAGCACGAGGGTATAAATGAGTCTGATGGAAATTTAACGCGTAGATTCCCCAAAGCAACTGCTCATGGTTATTGTCTTATAAACTAAAATAACAAACATCTGAAGAAAAGTTTTAGCAGCTGTAACTAAAGCTAAAAACTAAATACAAGACTTGATGCTAAACAAATGCTTTATCGCTGCTGCTAATATATATCTTTCCATTTCAGACACTGAAATCTTGAGTAGTAACAGAAATTGTCACATATACATCATCCTTTAATCCAGTTTGACACGTCCCATTCAGAAGCATTTGTCTCCAGGTTTTAGGATACTTAAGTTTCACACTTCAAAAAATCACAGGAGACACCAAATTTGGAAAACGAGCAATAAAAAGAAGAAATGCTGAGAAAAGGAGCTCCCTCCTGAAAATGTCAGTTAAATGCTGAAATTGATCACCTCCCTAAAGCTTGTACTAAAACAAAAATAAAATACATTTCCAAAAGCATCCATCTTAAAAGCATGTTATCAGATAAGCACAAAGAAAACCTGCACTCTTCTCTTGTAGCAAGATGACTTATAAAAGCATCTGTTAACATGAACAAGCATCTCCAAATTTGAGTATGTATCAACGTTTAATGCCTAATTATGTGGCATGGCATACACAGCACCATTGCTAAAGAAGCCTGTCAGTTACTGGTTTTAAGAGAGAATTTAATATGGTCGGATGACTGCAAAACCAAAAAAATAATCAACATTTAATTCAGTCTAAACCTCCACCTGTTGTACAGCTACAGCTGAATGGGATTTTAAGGTTTTGAAGTTGCACACCAATATCATTGGTCCAGAATCTCTGTTTTGACAACACATTTCCGACATTCATGACTTGCTAGCAAATGGAAGGTAAGTCTTAACTTTGAAGCAAGATGAACTTCTATAAACTTGCATGCTTACGCTCCAATTTTTAAGTCAGCCCTGATGCAGACAGATCAAGAGTCACTGGTTTGCCATTCCTGTCACCCTGTCAAATACTGTTACGAACTCAGAACTTACAGGACTGAAACAGCCTACAAACCTTAAAGCGATGTCAGTAGCAGGAACTACATTACAGGGTTTCCAGCAGCTATAGCATAATGCTTAAACTTACATACAACTTACCCTTTGAGAAAGGCAGATAATCCAACACCCAACTTCTGTATAGAGAGGCATAACAGCTTTGCTTAAAAAAATAACCTAAGAAACTTCCACTGATGAACTCTTGCAGAGTCCCCTGACAATGCAGGTGTGGGCTGATTTATCAGAGTAAAATTTCACTGAGCTTGCACAGCACTGGAACACTGTACACCTCTCTTATCATGTAACAACCAAGCTAAATTCACATAGAAGCAAACCAAGAACCTGCCATTTCTACAACAGATGCTGAATAGACTCAATAGGCTCTAAATCTCTAGGGATGGCATTAATAATAAAAGTAATTAAAAAAATAATAAGGCGGCAAATTGAGCAAGGCAGCAATTTCAATTCAGCTACATAGGACACTGCAGGCTTTACCTAAATGAGACACACCGAATTTTCTCAGCAAGCAAAACCTCCTTTTTATTAAAAAAGAGACATCAATAATAGGATTTCCTTTCATATGAAACAACATTTCAAGAGTCCTTGAACAACCTGGAGTGTAGCTTTGCAATCAAAGCTCCAGCCTGCAGCGTGGACGGGACACTACTAAAGGAGCAGCACTAGGAACTGGTACCCACTGGTACCGAGAAGAAGCACCGGACGTACTTCTCCATATGCTGTTCCCAGCACAATCTAGTGTGAAATGCTCACTGTTAATGCCTTAAGAGGAAACCTAACTGCCCAATAAACCAGTTTGCTTTTCTAAACACAGCAAGAAATAAAAGACATTCTGAAGGATGATGAGGCAAGGCAGATATGCCTTTTCAGAAGCCACCATGGTGCTCAGAAGAGCTCTTTCCCCCCTCCTCGATTGTGTCATCTAAACACAATCTGGTAAAGGAATACAGATGCAAAATTCGGGGTGTCTGGCTCCATCTGGCACAATACATGGCAATCCGGGCAAGCCAGAGTCAAGCACCGGGCTGTTATCAATAGCTGTGGTTCAAGCACTGCAGGAACAAGAGAGCCCAACAGCACAGAAACTTTTGCTTTTAGCATTATTACTCCTGGGTGTGAGGAACTGACCCAAACGGATTCAAAATTTGCCAGGAAACAATATTACAATACTCAATTCGGAAGCTCTTTCTTCCCCTAACTAGAAAGCCTCAGAAGAAACCTGTTTAGTAAACTGCCAGTTCCCTACTTGGAGTGCAATGTGAGTTACCCATGTGTGCCTAGCACACTGTAGGACAGGGAAACCAAACTACCTTTATAAACAAAACTAGCAGAGAGCACTATCCTACATAACAAAATCCTACATAACAAAAATACTTAATTAAAACAACAGAAACACTTCTGAGTCCTCTGCAGATCAAATCCTGATTTGCAGATAACAATGATGATTACTTGTCCAGACAAAACTATCATTTTTCAGGAAAGTTCATTTTATTGTCATCTTGAGTGTCCTACTACAGTTATCATCCAGATGACTACTAGTCTGCAGCTCTGCATACTCTCACATGGCACACATTTGTACACATACAGACACACACAACATATACAACCAGTATCCTGAACTGCCATCATTCTGCTACAAGCCTCAAGGAGGGAAAACAAGCAAACTGAGTTAGAAGTTCATTTTATTTTTCCTAATTCCTCAACACAATTCTAGTGCTCCACCCTAAAGGAGTAGTTAGGTCGCACTGAAAACAACCAGTTACACCGGGAACCTCTGCCAGCTGCAAATCACTCCAACTGCCCTGGCACCATCATTTAAAGTCATTTTCCATTTAAAAAGCCCCACATCAGCGCCAGCACAGCCTTTCATTACCCATCCCACTTAATACCCACAATTTCTCCACAGCTCACTCGCTCGGTCTCCACTGACCAAGCAGCACACGGAGACTGATGTGCAGATTACTGGAATTCTGAATGCCTTTTCTCCCCACTGGCTGAGCACCTGGCAGCCTGCCTGACCCACAACACATGTGGGTTTGCCAGGCTAATGTACTGTGTCATCTGGAGAATCTCAGGACAAAGCAGGACCCGACAGTGTCCACATAGCAACGGCCGATGGCTCCCAAAACCTCCAGCTACTACACTTCACAGGTGGAAAAAGCACAGAAGTGAGTCTTGGTGTTTGCCACTGCTTGCCTCCTGAGAGGCAAATATACAAGCTAAGAGCAAAAGCATTCAGCACAATGCTCTAAGCAAAGGCTGGAGAGTCAACACAGGGTTTTTCCATGCAGAACATCCATCCTCACTTGATTGTTGTCCTGCAATGACTCTAAATCTACACGTCAACATTCCAGATTTGAATAGCTTTTTTTTTTTTAGCCCACCTCCTGTTAACTAAATAATGTCAGTGAAGATTTAGAGATACGGGCTCAAAAATGAGTTACCACCAAGTCAGTTGTCACTCTTCAGTATAAGAGGTTGTCATTAAAATGCACCTATGCCTGGCATTCAGGCAGCACAGAAAGAACCGGGGCTTTGCCATTTTTCTATGTAAAAGTTCTACTGATATACTTTCAGGTGCGAGGCGATGCATCAGCTCCGTACATCCCGCTGTAAAGTCTTACAGGATTAATATACAAAAGGAAATACCATACAATGCGCAAGTAGCAACTAAATGCAAATTTAACACCATGCCTAACTAAAAAGTGTAATGAAAGTGAAACTTCTTTGTAGATGAATGAAATACAGAAACCAGCAGAGATGTTACTTGGAAATGGAAGAAAAAAACCACGCAAAATACAGCTAAAGTTTCACATCCTCTGTACAACAAAATACAACAGAAAGCTCAAGCACCGCACATGGCACATCCTCTACAACCTCCCCAGACAGCACATCAAAGATTTTCTACTTTACATCCGATGTCAGATTACAGATTTTTTGTGAATTATCTGAGAAGATAAAGATTATCAATTATGTAACTAAATACAGGGATTTTTAGACACCATACTGTAGACCTATTTTCTGTTAAAAAACATGCACCAATTATTTTATACCAGCAAACACAGTTAACAGAACTACTAAAGGAAAGTCTTTAAAAACCACTACTAAGCAGTCCAGCTACACTGGGTTTGGTTCTGACAGCGTATGCCCCAGCTCTCAGCATGACAATATCCAGGAACTAAGTCTCAGGTGTATTTATCAAGACACCTTTGTTCATTTATTTCCATTTAGCAACAGATATACTCTGACAAACACTGAGTTGTTCGAGGATGACTACAGCATAAGAAAATAAATGAAGCTTTTCTGAGCCCCAGGACTACACCACACTGGCAACACATCTACCAGATTACAGACATTACTTGCTCTTGGAGATTCACAAAAATTACTTTGTGAGATTACTATGTTCTGTTGCTTCCTCTACTTTCTTCCTGGATTTGTGCAGCTAATTGCTTATCAACAGCATTTTTAAGCTACAGCAAGCTAAAAACAGGACCTTGTTCTTAGACAAAAAAACCCCAGAACTCAAACCCCATTGTGGAAAACAGTGTGGAGCAAATTGAGCAACCACTTCCTAAGGAGCTCATACTCTCGCTGTGCACCAAAACCAGGGAGTACAAATAGCAAAACTTCTCCACATGAGAGAGCCCTGCCTGCTCCTGCCACTGGCTTTTCAATTCCACCTACTCCCCTTACCAGCATCCAGCGCAGCCACAAAGCCAGCCAGCTTGTCACCAGGGCAGTAGCAGCCCCAGTGGTCCTGGTGAACAGCAGCAAGGAAGGTCCCGAGCACTGGTGCCCCAGCACAACTATTCACAGCCTGACCTGGAACCCTAAAAATCTGTTTAACATCTTTAAAGACTGAGTGGCAACTTTGAAAAACCACATAGGCTAAAGTTCACCACCTGAAAATGGGCACTTTGGCAAGAAAACCTGGGGGTACACAAGGCAGGAAATACTGAAGCAACCACCTTAACACTGCAATAACTGCTCACTTTTCAAGTTAGTGTCCTCAGACAAAATTGAAAGCGGTCAAATAACAGAAAAACACACAGAAATTATCATCACAGCATATAAACAAAAGCAGAAAAGCTTTTGCATGCCTCCTTTCAACAGAAGAAAGTCTATCCCTGAAAGAGCTGCTTCACTGCCATGGGCCCACACCCTGAGACATGGGCTAGATCAGGTCTTGTTTCTGTTTATTTCACCATTTCCCTGTTTATTCAGCTTCTTTCCTCTCCCAGTGGCAGTCAGGGCAGTGCAGGGCAAGTGGCTTCATCCAAAACCAACAAGCAGTCCTGGACCCCGACAGCTGCTCTATGGTGCTCTTCAAAGTGCAGGTACACACGATCCTTCTGAACTTGGAAGAAGCTTCAAATCTTTTCTACAGGAAAATGCAGCAAATCACCTCAGAGCTTGCTTGAAAAAAATTCCTACTTTATTTCCCCCAGTGTCACATTAAGGTGAAAGAAGGTAATGAAGGTAAAAAGCAAAAAGCCAATGGAGTTACACAGTCTAAGCTCCATGTAGCTTAAATGCTACTTACACAATTGTCAACCAGCACGGGCTGGAAAGGAAGTCTGCTCCTTCTGCAAAGGCTGCAGACATTCTCCAGAGATGCTCGTATGGTGACCAAATACTTGAGAAACACCAGACTTCTCTGGTTACAGACAAGTGCACTTCAGTGGTGTTTCAGACAATCCACCACACACTGAAGTTTAACCTCAGTGATAACCAGTTCTACCAACTTCAAGAGAACTACTTTTGCCTGACGCAGGTAAAGGATTACTGAGGGCTGAAGGAAGAGTAAAACAGAACCTTTTAAACACATTTGTAGCAGGAAATTTGGATACCAAACATGCTTTGCAAACAAAGTGTGCTCATTTTAACATCAACAGTAGAGCTCTTCTACAGGGATTTCCAGGGAAAGATGGCATTTCTACAAAGCAAAAGTCATGCTCTACTTTCTTTGGGAAAGGTGTGCTAGCATTAAGGTGTACAATCAGGTCTACTGTTCTCCTAATCTCAGCTACACCCTGCCAGGAAAAAAAAAGGAATGTGACTGCAGTGTACATAAAGCATCGCAAAACTTGTGATACTGTAAGGTGGCTGACAGTTGAGTGCTGGGATCTAACACATCTGACATCAGACAGGCCTTCAAAGACCCACACTGACCACTGCAGAGACTGTCCATGCGTGTGCTCCCAATGATGCTAGTCATGGTGGCTGTAGCCAGAGTACAGGTGAGCAGTCATAGCAGTTGGCTGGACACATCCAACACTCAGCAGGCTGTAGTTTATGGGGTTTTTTATGCAGTAATTGTCACATGGGGCAAAACAAGCTGCAAGGACCTGATGGTCAGGGATACAGCACTGACTGAAATGAGGAGGGCATACAGATCCTGTGCTGCTCTGTCTTCTGCATCACCAGGAAGAGACTCACAAAGTATTTGATAAAAGAAATCACTCAGGGAAGGTGCTCCTCAGAAAAGCAATTTTTAATTCAAACACATGTTCCCTCCTGAAGACTCCTATTTCAATGACTGACATGTAGTGACATGAAATACCTGATAAAGCTTACAAAAAGAAACTTGAATCATCAAGTCTAATGAAGCTGGTCCATTAGCAAGCAGCAGACAAATCATGCCCATGCACAGTGCCCACTGCAAAACCCAGACCCAGGCCTTTCACAAACTATTTCTTCACTAGTTCAAAACAAATACAACCACCACAGCAGCTTCACAAGCACACTCATCAGGCACTTTCGTAAGACAGGTTCCAACAATAAAATCCTCTTTTATAGTTTTGGGTGGTTTCTTTTTTGGTATCAGCAAGAGCTTCAGGTCATTTACTCTCCTTTGGTTCATTCACAGGAGAAAAACCATTCTCATAACACAGTTTTTGCCAGAATTTTACAGACCAGCAAAGTTCTCTGTGCAGTTAAACTATTTTAATCCTATAGGCACACACCCTCCACACCATACACAGGTGCACAAACAACTTGCCTCAGTTACAAGTGCTCAGTGATGAGTAAACCTTTTGATGCTGCAATACCTGTAATTGCATTTCACAGAAAGCAGCAGCAACACTAGTACTAGGGTCATGAAGGTCTGCAGTGTGAAGTTCAACAGTTTCTGCTGGAAAATGTAAGCTTAGTCTAAACCAACACCATGCAGTTAACAAAACAGACCCTCAGACCTGCAAGCCTGCTTTCAGGGCAGCCATGCAAAACTGGACTAAACCACACCAACTAAACACGTCACACATTACTGAAATCACAGCACCTCTGAAATCCCTTCAACCTGGACAAGACATCTTTACATGAGCTGGGCTGATTTTTGACTTATCTGAACCTCTCCCCTTTTCAGAAGGGTTAGGAACAGCCCACCCATTACACAGGTCTCAGAAAGCAAGGACTATCCCTGATGCCTGGGGACAGAGGTGATAGCAGAATATTGGTAGACAAACACTCCTGGTAAAGTTAAAGACAGTGGAAAAAGACCGAGTGTAACTAACACCTGCCTACCCACTGAAGTACACTAATTACAGAGAATAACTGAATGACTCCTTTCCTTCCTCAGGGAGGTGGAAATAACAGATATGGGTCTTCTCATGCCTCAGATGTGAGTTTAAAGCACTCTCAGCAGCAACACAGAGAGGAAAAAGTCACCAGCTGTGACAATTAACAGCTTCATTTTAAGTCTCTTTTGTTCAAGTGAGTAACTCTTCTACTCAGACACTCTATATGAAACAACCCCATCTGAACATGTATATTCAAGGCACACAGCTGAAACCTGAATGTAAAACCTGTAAGGTACCTGATACTGGGAAGCAGCCACAGTGTATTTTAAGGCAGTGGGGTCTGAGCCTCAACAATCCTGCCTGAAAAGCGGAGAGGGGATTGAGGGCTCCAGTATCTTCCAACCCCAGCAATACTCCACTGAATCAACTCCTGCTTTTTTAAAAACCAGATTCTCAGGGAAAGTCAAAACCAAGACGATGCACTGGCCTGCAGAGGAAAAGGAGAGCTGTGCATAAAATGAGTTATTTCAGGACAGGTACAGACATGTGCACAAAGACCTAGAACCTAGTGTAAGCAGTAAATCCTTACATGAGATGTTGTAAAGCAAGGTATGGATAGATTTCACAGAAGATGCTGTTTACTGGTAATATCCCAAGAAAAATGCATTTCGATTTAGTAGACCTATGTTGATTTTATCCACAACACAATCTGTCCACTCAATCACCACTTCTCACAATCAGGATCATGGTGGGAATTGAATTTTTGTGTGGAAACAGGTGTGAACATTTCTTGGAGCTGAGCTCAGTTCTGCCTTACCTCTGTCACAAACAGAATACAACCTTCATTAAGAACTCTCCTCATTAAAATATCTCAGTTGTGGGATTTATTCTGTGCCATTTGCTGCCTGAATTTAAAAAGAAAATGAATTACACTTTCTTCTATAATGCACTTACACAGAGGCTGAGAGGAGATCGCTTGCATAACAAGTATTACACAGTTTCCCAAATAAATAATACCATTGTAGGGGGCAAGATTACAAAGTTGTGAAGATTTTTCAAGGCTGCAGATGTGGCTTCAAAAGCAGAAAGTCTGTAAAAACCACATGCCATCCCAAATCTTCCTAAGCACTGACACTGCATCAGCACCTGAAGACTCCATCAGCAACAGCGCCCTACTGTGTATTAACAAAAGACAATGTAGCAAATATACAAAATGCCCCTACAGTACTGCCTCTGAAGAAGGTAAAGAGTTTACAAACCAGCTAGAAAAACCAAATACAACACAATGCAAAACAGCATGGATGAAGTTACACTTACAAAGCTGTGCTTTGGTCTGGGTAGCATATAGCCCTAAGATGATTTTATTAGATCAGTACATGAACCCAAAAACCCCCAAAAAAACCCCAAATGCACCTTGATGAACCATCTTCAGCCTGAGGTACTTTGCCAGCCCAAATACAGTCGCGGAACATCTCATGCGGAAAACCTAAGAAAAAAGCCCACCAACATACCATGCAACTGTGTGATCATCGCAGAGATGTTTAAAAACCAAACAGCTTCCACACTAAAACAAGCATGAAAGTCACAAATGGTCCAAGTAACCCATGGAGAGAAGACCCAGAAGAAAGAAAGCAAGCCCAACTGGCAGCACTGAGGAGAAGGAAAGGGGATTTGGCAACAGACTCCAGTGCCCACCAGCCCCTACCTTCCAATTCTGACAAATAACTTTGCCAGGCCTGTGCTTCTCCTCAATTTTTTGTTGCTCCTATGATTTGGCCTTTCCTCTCCACTGGTTTCTCTCTTCTCCACTCAGATTCCAGCACACAGTGCTGGTGCCCAGTGTGCTTCAGCTCTCATCAGCCAACACTGACACCAACTCTGTTCTGGAAAAGGGAAGTTCACATGCATCAACCCATGCTCCAGCCACGAATCTCAAATCCCCACCCACTGCACAATTGCAGCCTTGTATGTGCACAGGAAACAGGCAGAAAGTGAAAAAGTGATTCAGTAAAAGACAGCTATATTAACTTGTATTATTTTTCATTGGCAATGGAAGAGGTCCATTGCAAGTTTCAGTTCTCTGAGTCCTGGGGTATTTTCACCAACAGCTTCAACTGGGTATCACGGAGCAAAACAGAGAGACATCAAGTTCTGCAAACGCAGCATCCATTCTGCCAGTAACTAGACATAAAACTACTTTCACAACTGAGCTAATCAGCTACATTCCAAACATAAGCTGCATTTATCTCCTCAGAACAGCAGACTTCTTTCTTAATTATCCAAGGTCAATGGCAGTGAACACTGAGCAAACTGACACTCCAGGAAGCAATGCAGATACAAAGCTGGAGGGGAGGCAGCCTTACGTTTGCTTAGCAGTAGTATCACATTTTAATGTAAAGTTTCTCTTTTCAGACAGGACAATTACTTTCTAATTAATCCCCAATCAATAAATTTGATAAAGTACCTTTTAGAAACTGAAATACCATGCTCTGGACCAGCACAATCCTCCTTTTTTCACAGAATTATTTAGATTGGAAAAGACCTTTGAAATCATCAAGTCCAATCATAAACCTAACACTGCCAAGTCACCACTAAACCACATCTACACATCACCTAGATGTGTTCTTAAATGTTGGAGTGTAAGCGTTTAAGGCAACTGAAGCATCCAGTCAGCCAAGGGAATAACAGTTACATTAATTTTTTATCAAACTCGCCCAGAATTTTGATCACTGCCTCTGTGTGCTTAAGATACTCACAGAAGTTAACATAAACGACTCGAAAGCATTACACCTCCAGCTCAATACCTACAAGACAGAAGGTCTCAGGTGCACAGCCTCATCTGCTGCTTTGCTGAAAGAGACAGTTTTTCTAGACAGGTCTGAGCTTGACACAAAACAGAAACTACTCTGGAAACCTCTGAGCATTTCAGCTTCCCTAAAAACACAAGTGGCAAACAGGCTGACAGAGTTTTACTAGGACTGTACAACAGAAAGGTCTTGTGTGATTTCCCTGAAATTTCTGTTCAAAAATGCAACAACAACAATGTGGATTCTCCTCATGAGGTGAGGAGTTACTTCAGGTAGCAACAATAACTACGCAGCAATCGAAGACTTCTGCAGTTGCAGAAGCCACAAGCCTAAGGTGAGAAAGTTTTTGGGTCCTGATAGGAAAGACATCAGAGATAAAATACAGGTGGAAGGGGGAAAGGGGCAGAAAGGTGCTTCAACATCTCGTGATGGAACCAACAACAGCCATAAATCTCCCAAGACCATAATGGTTCCAGGAAGAAAAGCATCATCCTTTAAATGCATGGTGGTCCTTAGGTGGCACAGAGTGGCATGGGCTGCATTTTTTCCAAGTTACATTCTAGTTTCCTAAGCTCATTGGTGACATTATGTAAGTATTAATTACACTGCTATTCAGCACACTTTTAACTGCAATGATTCTAACTGCTTCCAGTAGCTCACTAATCCAAAGTACAATCCTCTTGACAGCAACTGACAGATTTGGAGTATTCAGATATAGCTGAAAGGAAGAAAAAAAAAAATCAAACCCCTCATCTGTCTGCTTTAGAAACAGCCAATATTCCTGCTGACCAGCTCGGTCAAGGGCTGGAACAAGCTGCTGAGGGGATTCCAAGCCTCACATTAATGCACTAAGCAGCTCACTCAGACCCATGAACAGCAGATAAGGAGCAGCCCAGACATACAGAGTGGTGAGAAAGAGTGGGTAAAATACAGTGAAGTTAAGAGTAGTGTGCCAGCAAGGCAGCAAACTGCTGGGACCAGCACTCTGATGTGGCACTATCTCAGGGCTCTCCCGCCCTTCCAGCAGCACAGCTGGACCCTGGCTGCGCGCTTGCTCCACTACTCCAAACAGTGACCTCCAAAAGTCTGGCTGTGCTCACACCCCAAAGCCCAAGCCACCCAGAGTGGCCCCAAGAAGCCAATGGAATCACACCATGCTAACACAGCAAAGGAAGATTTCTTCTCAAAAGCCATCTTGAAATTATAAGGAGTAGAAAATTGTGTCTCTCTTGCATCTTTGTTATCACAGATACCAAAAGGTTTCAGTCACCATCTACCAGACCTAGCGGACCCCTTCCTCAGACAGGGCTCTGCCTTTGCCCTTCCCATCCAACTCTGCTAGCATGAATCTTCCTTGCAAGACCCAACACAATTCTACATGCATTATTTATCCCTCTTGCTAAGTTATGCAGTGGGATAATTACTTAACTATTGTCATTTTGCAATGGCTGTATTCTATTATTCTAATTGGTTTTCATGGGATTGCTTTTGCTGCATCTTTTGAGCAGAAGAGCATGTTTTCCTGGAGCATAAAAGTTACGATTGACATTTGTTTTTAGCTTAAGAGCTGGATGTCGAAAGTGATTTTTTATGAGAATATCAATGTATTCTTAATTAAAACAATGTTGATACATTACTCAGATATTTGCCATTTCTGTTAACAACCACTGAGACATGTTTTTTCACAAATCTAATGAAATATAAAAATAGTTATTAACTATATATAAGTGTTAATCACAAAGTTTTTTCTTCCCAATTGGATGTTGTTTTCCTTCTCAGACTTCAGTTAACATAATTACCAAACATTTGAAAGGTGAGAGATCTGCAACATCTTTGCTTACAAACTAAAACACATTTGCATGTCTTGCTTACAACCACATCAAATTTCACTAAGATAAATGCACAGCTTCAAGACTCACAGAACTGTCACAGTAAGACAATAAATAAAATCAGCTCTTTCCGTATACTTAGCATGATATAAGCTACACACAGAGCAGCCCAATTAAACAATTATTTATGTCTCCCTATCCCTAGGATATTCTTCAGGCTATGTATGAAGCAAGATGTACTTGCTACATGAAACAGTTTTGTGAAGTGATGAAAAAACACAATAGGCCCAGTGGTTCAAAACTGGTAAGAAAACTTTTTCTGCCTGGAGCCAGAAATTCTTCCAGGAGGAGCCTTGCTTTAAAAGCTGCTAATGATAACACTGAACTAGAGCAGGGAGGAAAAGCAGTAAGGCACTGATAATCAATCCTTGTTACCTACTAGCAATCTGCTGGCTATACAACCAAAGGCATGGAAACAGTTTCACAGAGAAGGAATAATCTTTTTGAGCACATCAGTGTATGAGGACTAGCATATTTGTACACGAACATCAAATCCAAGAACTTTGTACAGTTGGCTAAACTTTAGGACAGATGAGACTCATTGAGAAATACAGCCCTAAAAAACAGCCCCTAAAACACTGGCAAATATGTTGGGCTTTCTGGGTGTTTTGTTTGTTTCTGCTTAAATAACATTTAAGGTCATAAAGAGCGATACAACTCTGGATCCAAAGTTTTATCAGCCTCAGCCCCTGTTCAAACCTCAGAGGCTCCAGGACAACCAAGAGCAACAAGCTGCCTGAGGAGTCCTTTGCTTCCACAGACACAGACAAAGTTCTCCCCCTGAGTCTCATTTAGGGCTTTACACAATACAACTCATTTCTCAATTCTTTCTTATCTATTAAAAACATCTCACTAGGAAAAAAAGTCTTGGAACAAAGCATGATCACAGAAAATGACTGTTAAGTTTCATGTCAACTTATTCCCTTTCTTCTCAATGCATCAATCTTGGAGGCCTGATCCAGCCCCTTTCAGCTGACAACAAAGTGCTGCACTGACTTCTGAGAACTCTAGACACAATTCAGAAAAAGCAGTGCAAGTACCAAAAAGGTCATATTCTCCACAAGCATCAACTATGTGTTGAACCAAGACAGATTTGAAAACACTAGCACTCTCTGAAATAAAGCAACCAGCTGCTATTACACTGATTTCTCAGTACGGTGTCCGTATTCCCACACCCGTGACTAAGTAAACCTGTTCCTTACGCTATATGCCTTCATGGGGGGAAAAAAAAGTACCATTCATGCTCGTGACAGACTTTTATAAACAAGCACAGTGCGTAACCGTACAATTTCATAGCTTTGAATTCAGAGCGCCAGTGGGAAAGTCAGTCTGGCTTACAACACAAACAGAAAATGGCTAGGGAGGAAAAACTGAAAAGCTGTAAATAAAACCCAGCCACTGCCAGGTGTCATCCCTCACTCTTCCTGCGCATTTGGAAAACCCTGAGAACTGGCAAAGAACTGTAACAGGTACCATATTACAGAGCTTTTTCCATTACTTGGTCAATGTGCCTGGTTGTTGGAAGAAGTAATGCCTCTCCAGGCACGAGTGGTGAGACTATCCTCACATCTTCATGAATGCACAGTCTGGACATGAAGGTGTGATCTCCCAAGCACTTACAGAGCAAGTATGCACCTTAAAGGCATGATGTTCCAACCATCCTGTCCACTGTTGATTTTTCTATCAGTTGGTTAATTTGTGATTGGAAAAAAAAAAAAATGTCATCTTCATATGACAGGAAAGCTTTTGTTTATGATACATCTTTTGCTGTCACTTCTTTGCTGGAATAATAATGACTCTCAACAGAGCAGTGTAAATTCCAGCACACAACTGTATGTTCCCAGCCAACAGAGCCAAGGAGCCTCAACAAACCCTTCATGGGTCTAAACTTCTTAATGCAAATGTGTGATCCCAGCGTGCAGAGGTGCTGAGAAACTGCCACTGTTATTTAATGAACCTCAAAATTTCACAGGTATAGCTCTGGTATTAAGGACCATCCCTGTGGATAGCTCTGTAGTCCCACAGACACTAACAATGCTTGTCTCGGATGCATTACATCTTCTTGACCTCAGCAACTTACAACTAACTTGAGTCACTTCCCGTGACAGTACTTCTAATTAATGACTTTTAATTGCTGCCAGAGTACTATATTCCCACACCCATGGTTAAGCATGTTCCCTGCTCTGCTAGCCCACATAAAATTGTGCAACTCTTAGCAATCCCATGCCCTCAGTACCCATACAGCACACAGCTCTACCATTCCTCTGGTACTTTAGGACCAAACACATCACTGTACGTGACAGTGAAATGAAGTGCACAGTCTACCCACCACACTTTTCCAGCAGTTATCATTTGTTTTCTTGCTGTTCTTGCTCTTATTTTAAAACGATTATATATACAGTTCAGAGGAAGGAAGAAAAACATTGTTTTAAGTCTGACTTCATGTGTGGTTTTTGAGAAGACATTTCAGAACTTGAAAGAGTTTTCCATAGATTGGTTCCTATGAGGCATATGTAGTAGAGACTTGTTACTACATTTGCTTTACAGACAGGTAAACCTATGCATGTCAGTAACCTAACTGCACAGAGTCAGTCAGTTACAGCAAGTTAAAAGGGTGGAGGGGGGGAAGTCCCCACAACAAGCAGTGCTCCAGCTCACAGCACTGGGGCGTATACAGAAATACCCACCAGCCATGCAGAGTAACACTTCTCTGCCAATATTTATAGTTTCATTGTGTGCCACATGGGAATTAACCATCTCTGGACACAGAGATACTACTTATGCAAGGTTTGCAGCCCTGTATTCTGTAACAGGAGTGCTTCTGCCCATCCCAGGGAAAGCCCATGTTCATTCCCAATGGGCCCACTGCAACACCACCTCCACAAAGAGGCACACACCCAGAAAGGGGCAAAGCAGCCATCAAGGAACAGCCACTTGCAGATTAACTCATTCTCCCTGAGCAAAGCTGGATGATGCTCACCACCACCTTGGATGAGCACACCAAACTACTTTTAACTGCTGCCATGTAAAAGCACATCACCCAGCCATCCCTCAGACAAGCCACCCACTGTCACTACCGTGTGCTTTCCCTTTTGCTTTGACAGAAACCCAGTGCCACCAGATGCTATTAAGAGTAACTTCTGCAACCCACTGGCTTCACTTTCCACACTCCTCTGGGTAAGACACACCATCCTTCGAATCCCACACTGGCACCAGGCAGCTGCCAGTCTTTCCTACACAAATCAAGCTACTTGTATGTAAAAACAATAAAGCACACAATTCCCCAAAGTAAGTCACCATTTTTATGACAAGCAGTTTTACATGATACAGGTTTACAAACTAGTGTAACGAGGCTATATTAAAAGCATTTTCTAGAGCTCATTAAATATTTTTGTTAAATTGATCCACATCCACAACAGTTACAGGTTAACAAATGAAAATAGGTTTGTTTCTCCTTAAGACACCTGTAATAACTGAGCAATAGCAGCAAACAGGCACAAACCAGAGCTCCCTCACCCTATTAGCATTACAGAGGAAAGCCTCTGCTTCTGCTGCTAATGATGTGCTCTACCCTGTATCCCCAGGAGACAAATGACTGCACTGGCTGATTGACTCCATCACAGGGCCATCATCCATCAATGAATTGCCTCTCCTATTGAAATCTCATCTCAGGAAGAGAAAGTGCTCAGTACCACTTCTGAAAAAAACAGTAAAGCACTTTCAGAATAAAAGCTCCAAAATACGTAACTGGAGCCAGATGTTTCAGCAGAAGCACTCATTTCCAGCAACTTGAACATACATGCTTTGTGCAACCAGGACAAGACCTATGTCCTGCTAATCTAGATGATTTCATTTTTTATTAAACAAGGGAATTAAACCCTTGCCAAATGCATAAATTTACAAATTAAAACATGGACAGCAAATACAATCATAGAGATTAAAAAATGGAAACTTGAGAATATTTAGCTAGCTGACTTGCAAAAGGGTGAATTCCAGCCTCTTTTACACAGGCTCAAAGCACACTAACATGACACTATTCCTACTGACACCAGCAAATAGGAGAAAATATAAATCATTCCATGTACTTACTTAGTACATAGATTAAAAAAATAAAAGGCAGTGATCCTATTCAATAAAGAAGTACCCCTTAAAATAAAAAAAATGCTGCACATTTGGGACTGGGCACTGGGGGTAACCCATGCTCAATGCTCACTAGGTTCTGAGCAACTTCACAGCATCACTGAAGCCACCAAATCCTAGTACTTCGGCATCCTCTGTCCACCTCCCCAATTCAACCATGTTAAGTTTCACATGAATTAGCTGGATGTAGCCCCATGTGCACAAAAATCATTTAGTTCAGGAAAAATACTTCAGATTATTATCAGTCTCATGCCTGTACTCCACAATACAGATCTAAAGGAGGCAGCTTTACCTCAGGCAAGACATTTTGTCTCACTTAGCACCTCTGCATGTCGCAAGCAATCCATCGTAACTTTGAAATCCTGAAGAACAATCTGGTTCAGAAAACACGTCCAAACACTTATTCCTGTTTAGCCCTAAACAGAATTCAAAACCAACTTGTTTTGCTTTCATTTTACTTAAGGACAACCAATAAGGTAACATCCCCAAACTAAAGTTTCTAGAACTCCTGAACACAGAATCACAGAATGTTTTGGGTCGGAAGGGACCTTAAAGCTCATCCAGTTCCAACCCCCTGCCATGGGCAGGGACATCTTCCACTAGAGCAAGGTTGCTCCAACCCCCATCCAACCTGGCCTTGAACACTGCCAGGGATGGGGCAGCCGCAGTTTCT
>JAOEHX010011514.1:0-26139 GCA_025448015.1 Bolborhynchus lineola
AGATTATGTCCCTGAAAAAGAGCAACTGTAACATCTTGTACTTCAGAAATACACAGACAAGATAACAGAACCCTGAACAGGAGCAGTGGAAAATGCTTTAATTAGTCATAGGTTGTTATTTTTTTGCTAATTGAATAGTGTCCCCAAAACTGCTTGGCCAGTGCATATTTTTTTTTTTGTTTACCTCTGTGCTTACCTGTTACCTCTTCAGTTTCAATTTACTTCAGTTTTGTTTCTGCTTCTACTGGTAGGCCATCTCTTTCAAGGCCTGGGGCAGAGTTGGCATGAACTCTTCACATAGCAGTGAACAGGTGATATTGTTATGCCAGATGCATGACAACATAAACTATAATTGAGCCATCAATAAGACTTTGGAATTGACTATTCATAGCTTGTTCTGTATACAGATATTAAAGAAAAAAAGGTACTGTTGCAGCGAACATCTTACAAGTTTAATTAGTATGTGCAGGTAAAAGATTTTCCTACTAAAAACTTATAAAACAATATGTCAAGAGGAGGACTTTCCAAAACCCTGTTTGGAACCAGTTAGTCATAACTTTCACATTAGTATTTGGGTGACTTGTGTAGTTCCTTATTTGCATTTTGGAAACTGATTTAAATGGAAAGATGTTTGATGCTTTGTTTTAAAATAAATAAAAAAATAATTCTTATACCCAGAAGCAAAGTTAAATTTAGAATTTTCAAAAGTTATTGCCTTTGCTATTACTGAATTAATCACGCATTTAGTCTAAATCAAGAGTCACTGTTGGCGGATACCCTTTGCATGGGATGTTTGGCAGGTTTTCACCAAGGCACATTAAAGATTGTATGTGAAGTCTCTGTCATCGTGCTGTTCACAAGCACATAAAGGGCATTTTTAAACTATCAGTATGTTCTACAGTGCTTGGGCAGAGATTTGCAGTTTATTCATTGTGCTTTGTATCAGGAATGTTTGTTCCTGTAAACTGTGGGAATAGTGACTTGTTTTTTTCATGTATTTTTATGTGAACAACTAGAAAGAAGTAGCTGCCTAGTCTGTGGCAATGTGCTATTTAGTTGTACTCTATTGAGAAGAGAGAGATCTGTGCATCCCTGGTGGGCCAGCAGCAAGATGTCTGCAAAACTTCATTGCCTCTATATTTGAAAAACAATCTAAATTTGATTAAGGTGCTCAACGGAAGACATACTGAATGCTGTCAGTGGTCCCAAACATTTGAGAGCCGCTTATAGTAGGTAATAAATAATTAGGCATAGCCAGTTCCCGTTCCCTCAGTGAGATCTTATAAACTGATCCTCTTACAGGGGATGACTCCATTTCTACGTTGGGACACTTGAAGTTTAGAGGTGGATTTGTATGGGAACAAATGCAGAAGGCAAGTGAGCCTTGTGTAGAAAGGTACCTCTAAGGGAATAGAAATTAGAGAATTCTCATTCAGGGAGTCACAGAAAGCCTGTTTAACTTGAACCTAAATATCTATAACCAGCATGTCTATTCCAGCTCAGTGGATCTGGACTTTGAGAAGCTTCAAGATGTTGTGTAGAAAGGGTGATGTGACTGGTGATTTGATGGCTTAAATGGCTGCTATTCATGATCATTTTGATCACTGATAATCAATGATTTGGTTTAAGGAGAGACAGTCAGCCTTTAATGTTATGAATTTTGTCCCAAGGAAAAAGGAAGAAAAGAGCTGTTAGTTGCAAGTTGCCTCTTGCATTGGCTGAGGTAAAGAAAACCTGATCCTCTCATGAGTGTCTGCATATGCTTTGATGTAGCAGACATCAGTATTACAGTCACAATGTATTTGAAACTGTCAGCAGGAGAGTGTTTGCTACATATTTGCAGTGTATTCAGTTGTGGCATGCCCTAATCTAAGCCAATTTCATTCAGCAACAGGACATGCAGCTTGTTTTTACTTTGAGCAGCTTTAATTGGTATCACAGTTCTCAGTAGTTCATATTTCAGTGTGTGACAAAAAAGTCTGCTTTGACTCTGCATTTAGTAGTGCTTTTGTTAGTTTTCAAACACAGCAGAGTGTGAGGCCAGTGGTGTATTTGCTGGCTGAGGGTTTGTATCTTGGGAGAATGTGCAGCAGTAGAAAGTCTGGGAAATTTAGTATTCATGCAGTTAGGACGTAAGAGGGGTGGGATGGGAAAGCAGCTTTATATCTATGCACTGAAGACAGATTAATAAAAAGGGAAGAAAAAGCTGCAAACTTTTAAGGCTGCAGTCCTGTGCCTTGGTCCAGTACTTGCATAAGAACTGTGCAGTGAAGTGACTCAGTTTTGAATATACCTCACTTGAGATCTTTCTTTTCCTTGAGCTCTTTCAGGGAGGTGGATCTTCAAATGCCTCTCTTTTTTATGGGTCTTAAACTACATTTCTGGCTTTAGCTATCAAAGCAGGTTTGTTTATGGTTCTCTCAAAGTTGACTGGTAAACCAAGACTTAGACTTTATTGATCTCTTCTTAGCTATGGCCCCAACAAGAGGAGTTACATTGGTGATATAAAACACGTGGCTAATCAGAGTTGTTTCTTAGCCCTGTCCTGTCTGAGATCTGACAGAGTTCTCAATATGCAGATGACCGATGTGCTAGGTAGGTAACTTTAAATAGAGGACTTTCAAGAGAGAAAGTCCTCTGTTTAAAGTCCTCATCTGTTAAGATGAGCCAAGAGTCTTTAAATTCTGTTAGAAATGGTGCAATCCTCACAGCAGTAGACATCAACCCAAATGCCTTATTAGGACCTTTCAATCAGCTGCTTAAAATAGTTTTACCATGAAAAATGATATTTTAAAGCCTGCCAAAGAGCTGTAGGCCACATTATCTTCTGTTTCCACGTCATCACACCGTTCTAACCCCATCAGTTGGATACCATCCACTGGGTTTGAGTATCTTTACAGTACTCTTCAGTTCTTCCTAGCAGTTCTAGCCATTAAAAATTAAAACAACACTGCGTAAAAGATGTTTAATCTCTTAGGCAGATGGGGTTTTGGTTTTTATTTCCCTCTTGTTGTCCCTGTCCCCCTTCCCTCCTCCTTATTTTCCAGACAGAACGGGTTATTATTAAGTTGTACTATCAAATTTTTCTGGGAAAACAATCACTAATTCCTCTGTCAAGCAAACAGGGAGCTTGATAGCAAACTTTGCCAGATTGTTCTGGGTAATGGTTAATTTTCAGAGCAATGCTTCAGTATCTTGGTGTAGCAGATGCCGGACTTATTACAAAGATAGATTCCGGATTATAGCAGTATTTTGGTATTCCCCAGGAGATACTAGCTGATAATGTAATAACTCTACTTTGAACAAACTATATGCATTGGTTTGGTTTGGTTTAAAGATTGAAGCGCTTAACTCGTAAGTCTTTGTGGTTAAGCTTCTCACAATTTTATGAGCTATCTGTTGCTAGCAAAGTCTGTAGGTGTAGTTATCTATTGACATGAAGATGCCTGAATCATTTGTCCTCAGAAAACAGAGTCATTTGTGATTTGTTTTCCCTGGAGACCTGCAGGGTCAGTGTTGAAAGGTGAAATCTGGCTGTCCTGTTCTGAGTAAATTTTTACAGTGGTCTCAGGGTTTCAAGACTGTGAAAGATTTCCTTCAAGATGCATTTCAAATGTAAAGCTATTTGTTGCTTAGCTTACAAGGTACCCACCACCAGCAGTAAATAGATGTTATTGCCTGCATTCAAATCTGTACATACGTGATACTACTTTCAAGGGATGCACTGATGCATCAGCCATTTTTTAAAATGTCAATAAATGTAAGACTTTAATTTGAACAAAGAAAAAAATTACTGGAAATGTATTCACTCTACAATTGCCTGCCAATCATTTGATCAGTGATTATTGAATTTCACATGAACTTTTGTGAAAACAACCAACCTGTCATAAACATGAAGATCCTTCCATCTGCTTTTGTACAGAAAATTGGGATGTTCTGAGGAATGGCTGAGTAGGTCAGTGTTTCATCAATGGGAAGGTAAGCAAGTTGTCTAAAGCTGGTCAGGTGTGGGTGTGATTGGTTCTAAACCTGAAACATTTCATGGCTGTGGAGTGATTGACAAATTAGCCAACCTTCTTTGAGGTAGAACCTCTGGTTCATAAAATAGTCTCTAGACAGTCTGTTCTGAGCCTGGTGCCCCCCAAATGAGTAATCCTTCAAGTAGACCTGCTGCTTCCACAGAGATACATATTCTGGCAAGAGAAAAGGTCCAGTGTTGCTTGTGGATCTTGATTTAACTGAGGTCTTATTTTTCTTTTCTGGGACTGTTAAAGGCCCAGGTAATCTCACTAGTTCTGGAACAACCTTACCGTTTCTTGTTAATCAAACCTTGTACAGCAAGATATTTAGTTTATAACATTATTTTTTGACAGAGTAACAATCACGCTTAAGTTTTCACAAACAAAGAACCTTTTTTCAGTCCAGTGCCTGACTCCTGCTTGTCAGCCTGAAGCAAAATGATATAGTCTGATTTGAAATGCTGTATTTGTGTAAAATGACATCTGTTTGCTTAACACCTAGATTGTTTTGTTTCTTTTGAATGTAGAACCAGTAGTTCCTGGCAAATGCTACTGAAGTGGATTACAGATTTGAGGCATAACAATGAATGATACTAACAAATGCTCCACTGTGTATTGGAAGTTGTTCAGCTAAGTCTCTGTCTCCACAGTTTATTTCAGTGAGGTCCCTGTGGTGAGGGTTGGAGGGAGACTACATGGTCTTTGTGTATGCACTAACTGAACAATGTGCTGATGGAGGCCCTGAGAGCAGATGCAGTGAGGGTTAGCTCTCTGATCTTTCAGCTGAATTTCTGGCTTCCCTCTCCTACACAACCAAGCTGCAAGCGAGAGTCACATGGATGGATACTTGAACAAAAAGCTGTCACTTAATATAACTATTGTGCCTAGAAATGTTCTGTATTTGTCGATGCAGCAGCTTGCAGAAGAAGAACTTAGTTTTGTTTGCACTGGGGCCTGTGTGTCAGTGTGGGTTGCCTTGGCCCTTGTGTGCTTCAGCGTGGGAGTGTGAGGGCAGGGAAGGTGCTTGTGGGACCCCTAATGGAGACTGCTGAAGAGAATTTTCTGAACTGATACTGGATGTGTACACTCATGAGTAGGATCCATATCTATAAAATAACCTGAATTGTGGTTACTACTTTAGCATAACTTTGAAGTAATTGCACTGTGGTGTAAATGTTTTTGCCAGAGATGAAGCAGATAAAAATGTTTTTTTCAGTATTTCAACAGATACACTGAAACTGCAGAATCATTGTATGATTTTATGTACATTCCTAGACTGTGACTTTAGTGCAAGTGTACCTAAATACAAGAATACTGTTGCAATTGATATTCTTTACTCCAATAAAATAATTATGTTGCTTGCTTTAAGTTACATTATATAAGAAATTTAAACTCACTGACAAGGAAATAGTTAGGTCCCTGGAGGTTATTTAGTAAATGTGGTAGACCATTCTGTTTATAAGTTTATGTAGCAAACATTTACTAATTTCTATTGGTAGGGAACTAAAAAATCCCCAACAACAAATGAATCTTAAACTATAGTTGCTTTTGTTGCTATCTACTTCTCGATGCCCTTTTTCTCACCTTAATCTTAGCAAGCATTAAAAAAAATTAAAATGTTGCTATATTGAGAGTCCTTTTTTGATGAAGTCTGCAACATCCTGTCCTTTCCAGTTGCATGTGGATACACGGTGTTACAGAAATACTTTGTTCAAGTAGAATGGATTTAACTTGTTTCACTGTTTTAAGATGGTTCTTGTTTTTCACATGCAAAACCTGTGTGTGTTTACTGCTTCCTTGCTCTGCCTTCCATCATGGGCCTTCCACAACATGTTTAATTCTTTCCACTTAAAAGAAGAATTCATAGATATTTTCCTAGTCATGTAGGCCTTTGTTCGTGTTGAGTAGGATAGCATGCCTGTGTTCGTTCCTAGCTGCAGAGCAATCAAACTATCAGGAGACTCTGTAAACTTTGCTTTCAGCTCTCAGGTAGCTTGCAGCCTAATTCAGTGATACCTAAAATGCTAGCTTTACCTAATAATAAATTCCATTTCTTCATATTCATATTCAATGAAACTATTGCTATTATAGATATTTTTATCCTGTGGAAGAAATTTGATTGGTAGTTTCTGTCTGACCCATTTAATTGTTGAAAGAAATCTAATGCCTGGCTCTTGCCATTTTGGCAGTCTCACAAAAGGGCTAAATTATTCTGCAAGTTATGACTTGCCAAACATATGAAAATATCTCTGCACAGATAAATCAACAAGCTACTGCAGTATTTTTGGATCTGGTACTTCTCGGTAGGTACAGTATTCGTAGGTAAACAGCCACTACTCTTTTCAGAAGGAAACTTGCCAGGTTGTTTTCCCTTACCTCCCCAGTTTCTGGCTTTCTCAGGCAATCTCCTAACCCATTTCAAAATGTTTTAAGCAGCTGTGTCTGAAGGGGGAAGTGAGCGACTTGTTTTTGTGTGCGTATGTATATATATGAGGTGACCTGGTAGCAGCTAGTTGCTTTAAGTTTTTGACAAGAGGCAATATGCTTTAGATGATACAAGATGTCCTTTTTCTGTGGGTTGTTCCCCCCCCCAAAAGGCTGTGAGAGATGCTGTAGTTGCAGATGGTCAAGTTTTGTTCCATTTTTGGTTGTTTTTTGCTTTTTATCCCCACCCGGAGAAAGTGTTTAAATCATTACTTTTATTGTGCCCCCTATCTTTTCATGACAGTGTTTCAGAGCTGACTCTGATCACTTAAAAATGACTGGATCCTTCTATTACTACGTCAGTGATGGTACAGTACATGGGGGCTGTTGTTTCCAGCTGACCCCTAAGTGCTGTTCACTCGACATTTCATCCTCACATTAATGTATCTTTTGCTTTGTGGGATCACTGTTGCTGTTGGTTGAAAAGCCTTTTTGCCTGCTTGAAAGGTCATACTTGAATTTTATTGGTTAGGAGAGCCTGTGAGAGACTGGGGAGGATGCTCTTAAATACTGGTTACATATATGCCTTTGTATAGGTTTTGATGTTTTACGGTAGTTTGATTATGTCTTGAAGAAGAGTATTTCAAGTGAGTTTATGCCTCTCCTGCCAAGTACAGTCACACATCCAGGAGCTTCTGGTTCTATTTTTCCAATGTATTTTTTTGTGTTACTGCTGCTTAGACATCCCCCTGAAAGTGATTAGTTATATGAGCCATATCCACACTCTTCAAGACAAGAAAACATGGTGGTTTTCTCCATCCTCCCTTTCAGTTGGCAGAATCATAATTTTAAAGGTCTGCTCTCTAAAAGTATCTGGGTGTCTGGCCAAGACTTTGTCAAGAATGCAGAGAAACACTGCTCTTTCCTGCTCCATAAACGTTGACTTAGGTGGGAGGCGGTTGCTAGGTTGTAGATACGCTGTTATGGAAAATGGTTAAATAGTAAAAGAAAGAATTTAGACATATTATGCTGAATTTTTTAACTCCACTCATTTTTACAGGCATTTCAACTTGTAGTAGCATGTTTAAGTAGAGACTACATGGTGTAGTAGATACTGAATGTTTAAAAGTGCTTAGTCTGGAGTTGCTGCTGTAAGTGTACTAACTTTAATTAAACAACTGCTTTTTCTCTCCATGATAAAACTAGAGAAATGGGGAAGTTTCTAGACTATTCAGAAACTTAAAAGAAAAACCAAAACCACCACAAGTTCTTGAAGAACCTCATTTACTTTTGTCTTGCTACGTAAGAATTTCCTGTATTTTTCTGTACCATGTAGGCTCACTTTTTTGTGCCCCTTCTCTTTCAGCTCTGCCAGCTTCTCCTACTGGCAGTTTTGGAGGACTACTGATGGGCACATCTTCCCATGGCCTTCAAAGGCAGAGGTCTCCAACAGTTTGTCTCATTAGGTTTATTTCAAGTTTGTGTTCTTTTTTTCTGCCAGCGTGGTGTTAGGGCAAATGCAAAGAAAATTGGGACAGTGGTGGGAAAACTCTTATATTTACATATTTTTCTCTTGTCTCTCTGTCTCCTGTCAGGGATACTTGAATCTCTTGGCCATTTTCAGTGAGTATATGGTACATGAAACTGATAACCGGAGACAGGTTTTTTCATAGAAAATTCAATGAAAACTAATGGTTGGGGTGGTGGACAAGAGTCCAAATTGATACTTTGCATACAAAGGCATAGGGAACTCAGCAGCTGGTGATTTGGTCACATACTGGTTGTGCAGGAGTCATGCCTATGCATAAGCCACAAGCATATGCTGTCATATACCCAGGAGACCAGGCTGAATAAAGCTATGGGATAGTCTTGTGGAGGTAAGCTCACAGGGTGAGAGGGGCAGAAACTTCAGGATGTAGTAAGAGATTGGAGCATGTTATAGGAGGGAACTCAATTTTGCAGCTCCGTAGGGAATTCAGAGTAACATGATGAGAGTATATTATTTGGGAATGTAGAAAACCACACACTTGTCATCTGCTCCTGGGGAAAAAAGTTAGTTCCTTAAAAAAAAAGAAAGAAAAGGAAGACAGCAGTGAGTGATGTGGAAGGTGTCCTTTATAAAACCACTTTTAATTAGTATAAACATTGAAGCAAGGGCTAATCTTTAAAGCAGTTTATGTATGTGATGTGGAGAATGTAATTAAGGTGTGCATGGTGTTTTGCTTGGTTTTTTTAATACCTGTACCCCAGGTAACATGACTCAAAATGGCACTGCCACAGATTTTCGGTATATATGCATGAAAATGTCATAGAAACTTGGTTTTTACTATTGAAAAATCACAGGAGACTTCAGGATATGTGATAACAAATTGGAACTGCAGACTGTGAAATCTGTTCATCCTTCATGAAGTCTCAGCTGTCGGGTTATGAATAAATCACCTTTGAAATGATAAACAAATAAGAACCTGAACACTTAGCAAGTTACTGCAGTCCCCTCTAGAAGAGTATTAGTTTTGTTAGGTCTCTGATGCTTTCTCTTGCAGGGGGAGGGAAAGTTTAAATGTTGCATTGGATTTCTGTAAGACTTAATGACTTGGAATATATCCATATTGCTTATTGGGCTTGAGCTGTGCAGAAATGCAAGCCACAAAAACCTGCCGCAGTAGCATTCATCACTGTGTATAGTATACCTTATTTACATACATGCCCTTTTTTCTCGTAGGTGTTGAATGTAGAATTCTGTGAATATAGACTTTGAAACACCAGTGTCTAGCTCCCTAGAAAAAGCCTTGAAATATTAATTCTTAGGACTTGTTTCTTCTTTCCTTTTCTTTCCCTCCATACTTTCAGATTTAGCTGACCATATGATGCTGTTTTGTCTCAGCTCATTTCTTCTGTGAAATTTTACTGGCAGGCCAGCTGATAGATGAATTAAGTTGTCAGTGACTTGTAAGTTTATGCGATGTTACTCTGAGAAATAATTGTATGCTGCTGGGTTACTTAATGAAATATGGAAAGGTGCTAATTTTGGGTGGTAAGAAAAAAGCAAGTGTTCTTCTCAGACTGGGTAATGGTGATACGCTGGCCTGTTTATCAAGCATTCCTGAATATGTTTGTCTTTCCAGAATAAGGGAATTGTCACGACATAAAAGCAGTGAGATAGTTCACAAATACAGGGTGAACAAAAGTGAATCAAAAACTTCTACATCTTAAAAAATGAAAGCAGGCTATCTTGGGACTTTTTGAGTGCTTTCCTTTCATTTTCTGGTGATGAAGTACTTGAGTGGATGAGCCTATGTAACTGTGAAAGTAAGTAGCTGTTGCCATCTGGAAGTCTGCATCTAGAAGTCTGCAAGAATCTGGGTTTGGTTACTAGTCCCTTCAGCCATTGCATTGCAAGGGGTAGATCTCTTAATTCTTAGAGCTGATCACTGGTAGGTTGTGAGTATAATTGGGTAGAATGATTATAAGAATTACAGTAGTTCAAGAAATGTCATAGATATTAATGTTCTTCAGTTACACTCTAGCAATGGCTTCAGTATATGTTGACTCTATTTAATCTCTTGCATGTGGGTAACTTGTCATCTGCATAAGTTGTTGTAAATTGGCCCTACAAAGTCTGAGAATTATTGGTTGGCCAGTGATGCCAGAGCAGTAGTGAGATCTGGCATTTGCTAACTTGGGCACAGTAAAACCTTTTCCTTATGTTGCATGGCTTTATTGTATTTGTGAATCTGTTGTAAGAGTATATTCTTTGTACTGTCTGAACCATGCAGAGTGATAATTTAATTTCCTGGTCTGCATAAGCAGATGATGTTACATTAATCCCATTTAATCTCTAGTGAAATAATAGACACTGTGTGTATGATGGCAATTTCAGCTGTACCTGTTGGCATTAACAGTGCTAATGAATATTCTGCTTTCTGGATTCTGTTTGGCTGTAGGACATGCAGTGCAGACTTTCTCTTAGTTCCCTTGGTAGTTTGGGGACTTTGGTGATTTTGGTGAGGTTTTTTCCTTCTTTCCCGTTTCTCTTTTTTATCTTGTGAAGGAGTTTATTTGGTCTTCTTGTTACATGCTTAATTAACTTTACACAGTGTTGTCTCTGCCGACAGTTTAACTGGAGATCTAGCTTATTTATGTGTTTGTAGATTAGAGTGCAGCTATGCTTTCTAAATCGATTTATTTTTGATGCTTCTATTAAACTTTCTTATAATGGAGTATTCGCATGCTTGCAAGTGGGAAGGGAGGGGAGTGTTGCAAATTCTACATGCAAGAGTATTTCATGAAACAAAACGCATTGAATTAGCTGGCTGCCTAGCATGCTTCTCAAAATGTTGAAGAAGGTATGAAACATTTTTTGCACTTCAGTTTCATACTTTTTTCAACATTTTGAGAAGCAGCCTGCTGATATCTCTCAGATAAAAACATATTGGCAGCTTTAGTTAAGCTTATCGCTTATGTCAGTTCATGTTGTTTTGTATTCTTTGTTAATCCAATGCAAAATGTAATTAAAGGCTTCTAAGTGAGGCACTAAAATGTCAGGAAATGGTAATGCTGTGAATTCAGCAGAATAATCCTATCTGCCACACTTTGTAGTTCTAATACATTGCAGAAAAGTCTTAAGGACTGCTAAGTTAAGGTAGAGAATTTGATTGGTAATTTAGGATAGGGGAAGAATGTAACCATCCCTGAAACAACTGGAGTAGTAAAACCATAAACTTCAGAATAGCATTTTTAAATAGACAATTGAGAAGTGACTTCTAACAGAAAATTTCAACGGAAGTGGCATTTCCTGTGTCTTGCAAAAGCTTGAATTTACCTGACTTTGCAGTTAATTATGATAAGTGCAATTAATAACATTTTAAACTTTGAAAGATTGTTTTGTCTGTGTGTCTGTTCCCCCTCCCCCTCTTGCCCAGTAATAAAATGCTTCTTTTGATTCTAAATGAGTGACTTGACTCAGCCTGTATGTAGTTCTCTTCTGGCAATTTCTTTGGCTTGACCCATCTTTCACACTCCATGTAGGCAGTGTTCTTACCCAGTTTGTACAAAAGAAAATCCCTAAAGAGTGAATCTGTGTTAAATAAAGTAGACTTCTAACAATTCAGGAGGTCAGAGTGACTGGCATGTGATAGCTGTTTTACGTATTCTGGGGCCACAAAGCAACTGGAGAATGCAGAGCTGATTTAGACAGATTTATAGCTGCTTCACCTCACTGACTCAGGGCAACAGGACCCACAGTTTATTTTCATTCTTGATGTTTTGTGAACTCCTGAATGTTCTCATTTCCTTTTTTTCATGCTTCACATACATACCTATTTCTTCCTCCCATACATCCATTTTGCTGGCTAATTCAGTTGCAGCAATTTTTAGGATGTCCAGAACTGAGATAATTTTTTAGGGAAAAGATCCTAAAAGCTTGTTTCCCTCCACTGTGCCTGCAACTTCTCATTTTTCAGTTTGATTGAAGCCACAACTGCCTGAACAAAGATGGCCACTACTTGCCTTCTGTTTTCACTACTGGGAAGGAAGCCAATTGCCCCCAGGGGGGAGAGTGGCTTCCTATCTGTAGGGATATAGATGATGACTTTGAGAAAGGATGAAAGCGAGGTAACAGTTATTCTGTGCTGAGAGGCAGCCTATGGCATCCGTCCTTCTGAGAGTGTAAGTAAATGGCAGCTGTTGTGGAAAAAGGGCAATTGTTTTGAGAGGTTCTCTGGAGAACATTACTCTTCATTCTCTGAAGCACCATGGGGGAAAATTGCTGCTAAATCTAGATTTCTTCTTATAGCCTCTCTATTTCACAAAAAAAGCTGTAAGATATTAATCTTAGATATACATACATGGAAATGATTTAGGGAGCAATTCTGGTAGTGCATATTTAAAGAACATTTTACATCCTTTGAACTAGTGAACTTTTTAGAATTTTCTATAAATAAATCAAACAAATAAAATCCATTCAGTACCAGGTGAGTAAGTGCTGTAATTCTGTAGGGCATAACTGTAGTTACACAGGATGAGAAGCTTTAAATCTTAGGTTGAAGTACTGAACTTCTTCCCAGCCTTTTGAAGCTAGGATAGTGTCTATCTAAAGGTGACCTACTTGTGCTTTTTTTGGGTTAGTCATTCATTGTACAGCTCTTCTGGAGGCAGCGTTGAGGCATTTTTTTTTTTCCTTTCTTCCTCTGCTTAATGAGTAAATTTGTGACTTCTATACTACAGTTCATTCACAGGTAGAAGGAGACATTGCAACTTGGGTGTGTTTCTGTTATCCAGGACTTCAATAATTTGCTTCTCAGTGTATTCCTAAGAGCAGTGTGTGACCCGTGTCACAGGGTAAAGCAGAGCAAGCTAACAAGGCTCTGGATGTGCACTGCAGTGCAGAGCAGATGTTGCTTAAGCTGGGTTTAAGCGCATGTACCCACCTTAACATGGAGTTCAAAGTAAATGCTTTGGCAGTTAGTCTGCACTCATGAACCTGGTCTTTACAGATCTTCTAGTTCACTTCTAACATCTCCTTTCATCTTTTGTTGGGTAACATCCAAACTGTACACTAAATGAGTAAAGGTAGTGTAGGTGCACTCTGCATGTGCAGTTTACGTTATCAGGCACTTTGGTATCCTACTGTTGTTTTGTGGGGTTAATACTGTGTAATCAATAAACGTTTGGAAACTGGCATAATGGTTGAATACCTCTCCAAGGTAGAGGTGGATCTACAGGTACTGGAAAGCTGGAAAAATTAACCCTGTTTGGTATCTTTTCCAAAAGTAAATTCTGCTGACTGTTTGTAATACAGTTCCATTTCATTACTGAGAGCTAAGCATGCTGTTTTCTTTCCTTCTGTAAAAGTGTGAGTAATAGGAATGCCAGACCAATACTTTCCCGCACTTGTGTGTGTAGATGTGTACTAGTGTAAGTCATTTTGATTCACATATATTCTGTATTCCCATCTGGCCAGGCTGCTGCTTGAGTATGATATTTGTTTTAAATAAAACCTCTGGTTAGATACAGTAATGCAGTTGGTAATGTCTGCATATAAATGCACCCAAATTCTGCTAGCTGTCATGGGTATAGGATGTTACTGATCTGTGATCTTTGTACTGAATTACTATTGAAGCATATGTTGTTATGCTTCTTCCCTTATGGGAAATAAGCTGTTTCTAAACATGCTTTGAAGAAACCTTTTTGTAATGGCAAGTTGTGCACACCTGATGGAAGAAACATAGAGCATGATAGGTACTTTTATTGGTCATTGCACTCTTCCCTAAAGAATCTCATACAGATGCTTGTTCATTTTTTTTTTTTTTTTTTGACATTCTTTTGAATGGAGAGATGGATGAATGACTGAAAGTTGAGAGACAGCTGAATACTTACGGGCATTTTTGGGGCTCCTTTGGTTTTTATGTATGATAAAACTCCATACCCCTAAGTATCCCACAAAACTAGGATCAGCCCAAACACTGGCAGCTAGATGTGACAACAAACTATCATGAAAAAACATTGCTTGAAGGAGCTGAAGATGTTTTTCAAAGATTAAGTAGAACTAGTACGGAGAAAGAACTGTCTCCTTGAAATACCATAGAGTCCTACTGCTATTCAGCTTTAATAAAAGAAAAAAATACTGAAGGGTCTTTTCTTTGAGAGACAAATTTGAATTCCATTTTAGTAACTTCATTTCTGTGTCTCAGATAATATGAAGTTTTATTGTGCTGTTAAAACTTTTGGGTAGGTATTTGTAGAAGCAGCTTATGCTTTTGTTGTTTTGCCATTGTTGTCATGAAACACCACTTTCTGTTGAGTCTGGTTTTGCTGAGGAAGTGCTGGTCCCTTCTCCCATGTATGAGACTGCTGTACAGTCCTCTCTGTTCACACAGGATAATAACTTTCTCTGATCTACGGGTAGTGCAGGTTCCTGGTGTGGTAGTTTCATTCTGATGTGTTGGAGGAATGTTCCCTCTGCAAGAAGGACTGAGGTTCACGTTGGGCACTGGAGTTGAAAGGCCATTTGGTAGCTGTGGTCCAGGAAGGAGAGCTGGGGTTTGGGAGCACAGCTTCAAGCACTGCAGCATTGTGCAGTGGGGGCTACAGCAAAAGGCTGTCACACTGTGAGGTGATGTGATTACCTAGCAATAACTGTGGAGTTTTAATTGGATATTGCCTTATTCAGGACTGCCCCACAACCACACCATTACTGTAATAGCTGTTGAGTTGGGAGGATAGCAAAATATTTCTGCTGAATTTACTGGAATGTCTACTGGCTTCTGCTTCTCTTTTCTTATCTGTGGTGGCTTTGAAGTTAAAATGGATTTTCTTTAACATCATCAACAAATGATAAAACATGAAAGTTGTAGTTTGCAAATCACTTAGTGACATACACGAAAAAAAGGTCCCTGAAATTCCATCGGTTTGCTTTTTTACTGGCCCTTCTCTCCTGTGTGCAGAAAGCTTTTCTTGTAAATCAATACCAGATTGTGCATATATAAAATAATGTTTTATCTGTGAAAAATAGAACAAGCTCAGCTTTTCAGCAGCATCAGAATCAATCATTTATTTCTTCTGTGTAGTCTTTTGCTAAAGCGTCTGGTTTTATGGTGTTGAAATAGAGCATGTTGTTTTTAGCAGGAGCCAACAATTCCTTACTCTGTTAAGGTATCGGGATTATATTTCTGAGAACGCTTAGTAAGGATTTTAGGGCAGAATTTTGTGATTTCAGGCTGCTTTTTAACACTAAGATCTTAGTTTTTAGAACTTGGTAGGGGTGAGGATTTCTTGAAGTTACTGAAACAAAGGCACCAAATCTGTGAATATTCACTTTTCTGAAATTTGTGGTGATTAACACATAAATATAACCCCCTTTTGTTTAAATAAATATTATATTCATTTTCCTCTTTGTAATGTTTGTCTGTATGCGGTATTGGCTGCATACTGTTTAACAATGCAGAAAAATGGGTTGGCGTTAAGAAACTCTTTCTTCTATAAAAAGCAGAACTGGAATAAATCTTAACAACCATTGCCAGGTAGATGAGTACTGCGTGGAGATGGAGCAAAGACATTGCTGGTAGTGTTTTGAAAGATTTCAGGCTGAGTTTCTTTGCTTATGTAAAACAGTGGTCTTTGTTTGGCACTTCCAATGGTGCTGGGAGCGTTGTGTAGCTTCATTGATTGGTTCCATGCAGTGGAAATCTGACCTTTAGCAGATGTTTGAGAAATTGCCAGCATTCAGAATGATCAGCAGACTAGACAGTTTTTTCCTTGTTATGTCGATGAGAATTTCCATTAGATTGGTAATGTGCGTGACAATGTTAAGCTTTTAAATTATTAGTAAACTTTCTGAAACAAGGCAGATTTCCCTGCAGTGCAGAGCTGCATCAAGTCATTTATTTTCTTACATACACAGTTTTGATAATTGGTGAGCTAATACAAATATTTTGATAATTTAAGTGGCGTGGATTTTTTTCTTTTTTGTAGTAAAGACACACCAATTTTAACTGAGTTTTGATTTGTCTGTGTTTTTCACAGAAGGTCAGTTTTAGCATGCTGTTATAGCATCAATTTGGGATAAATGCTTTCAAACAAAAAAGAACAAACTTAAATGGGCTGGGGAGGGGGAGGCAGCAGTGAAACATATCCCATCTGGAGCATTTGGCTTGGAACAGGATGTTGCATGACTCCATGTGAAATCTGCTCTCACGAACAGTATCCTAAGTAATATAGGAGATTCAGCTGCTTAGTGGTGGGAGTTTAGCATGAAACGAGGTCTGTTTTTCTCAAACTCCAACGGTTAGAACTACAGGAAAGAGGTGGGACTTAATAAGAGATTTATGTGATGAATAACTCAACAACACCAGCAGTTGCCAGATTAAACCCTTTCCTGCAGGTGCTGGCTTTCCTCAGAGCTCTACAATTGTTTTTCAGTGTGTTGTATGTGGGAAGAAAAAGTATGCAGCCATTACAGGTTTAACATGGAAAAAATACCATGACTAAATTGCCTATTTCTGGTTTTAAATTTAAAAATCAAATAATTGTAAAAGGGCTGATCTTGTCTTGCATTAGTTGTCTTGCATACTTTTATGCTTTTCTGGGGGAGAGATTGGGTTGTTTTTTCAGTTGGTATCTTGGGTGTAGAAAACATTTTAAGAAATCACCCTGTACCAAAAGTTTGTGGTAGTCTTAACTGAACAACTAGTCCTGCCTGTGAGGACTCCTGAGCAGAATGTATCCTGTGAATACATAGGGTTTTTTTAATCAAGGTTAGGAAGGAAGGAAGGGATGTGGTGATAAGAGAAGTCACACACATTAGAAAGCCTGGAAATCTTTGCCCTTTGGTCTCAGTGCTCAAGAACACTTAATTTTTCCAGTGCTGTGGAACTTGTCAGGTACGTTTCTTTATTTTTATGATTCCCATGAATTTGTCCATCCAAAGAGAGAGACTTAAGAATGGGGTTTATCTGTGGCATTCAGACCTCCTCCTTTTTTTCCATGCAGTGACTGGGGAATAAAACATCTTGGTCTTTCTGGTTTTGTGGGAAGTGAAATGCATGGGAGAAAAACATGACTTTCTTTTTTTTCTTTATTTCCCCCCATGCAGTTAGTTTTCATACACACACTGAACAGAAATAGTGGTTATGAATTTGTTTGCAATGTTGCAGTGTTGTTCAAAGTATATCACAGTTGCAGTATTGCAGGCCTTGGTTATGCTTAGTACTTTTAAAAGATTACAGTGTGCAGGATATTTGTATCACAGCAAAATAAATGCACCAAAAGCTGTGAGAAAGCCAGTAATGAACATTGCTTTCAAAAGTGTTTGTTGTGTATTCTTATAATTTATTGCAGCATTAATGTTTGTTGGCAGTAGAAGACAGACATCTCCTTCTTACAGTTTTGCCTTGGATGCTAAGTGAAGTTTCATATGAATATGAATTGTTCCTTTCTCATTCATATACAATTTACATAGGAAATGAGACGTTAGAAAGAACATCCTGATCTTAAGTACTCCATACAGTGAAGCAGAAGGCATTTGGTAAACCAAGGTAGAAACTTCAGTTGTCATTCCCTGGTATGCTTCGAAAACAGATTGCCACCTTTATCAATGAATACTTTTGTTATCTTACACTACTAAGAGTTCTGCAGCTGGTGACTCCTTCAGTCAAAAGTATCTTCTTGCAGTGTGTTCATTTTCCTGAAGGGAACACTTGTGTCCTTTAACCTAAATAGTAATTTTGTTGCTCATTCCCAAGGGAATTGGGAACAGCGATGATGTGAGCATGCTGTATCTTCTCTTGCACTGATATATCATAGTACAGTAAAATTGTCAAATGCAGTTTCACTCAGAGAAGGCTGTGGTTGCTTGAGTTACCTCTGGAGGTCATAAAGGCCCTACTTAGTTACTTGATTTTTTTCTCAAGTCTTCCCATAGGTGTACAATCAATTGCAGTTCATGGGTTTTTTTTTCTTAGTTTTCAGGATGTTTCCTCATTCACACAACTTGAAGTGGATTTTAAGCAGAATCTTTAAAACATATCAACATCAGCAAATGCATTTCTGTGGCAAATATTAATGCACTTTATCTAAGTTTAAGTGATAATCACAATTCCGAAGAGCTCTTTAGAAGATAAACTTGCAAATACAGAATGAGTGCAGAAAAAAAATGGGAGAAGTTTTTCTGCAGTTTTTTTCTATAGCAGTGATTGAATTGGGGGATCTTAATCAGCAAGATGCTAATGGGGAAATAAAGGGGGGGAAAGGAGGAGATGTAGAGTACCAGTCCTTGCATTGTGCTTTAGGCTTAGTATTTTATTTGTCCAATTCCATAAAGGATTTAAGTAACTTTTATAAATGTCTGAGTCAACACATTAGAAGCATTTATCATATGTATCATTTCTAAAATTAGAAGCTGCCTAGCATGTACAGCAAACTTTTTTTGTGTCTCAAACTTGCACAGATGGTGAGCAAATTATCTACAGTTCTGAATTAATGCTTTGTTATTGTCTGCAGCATTCATTTTGAATTGCAGGAGGACTTTTTTTTTTTTCTCTTAATCCCAGGCACAGTCCTTTATAGTTACAGCCTATAAAATCATTGTGCAGAAACGTTCTTTTAATTTATTATAATCTTTAAAATGCCATTCAAAAATATTGTTCTTGCTGTTGTGACAGGGAATGTCTGTCTTGAGTTTTTCACTAGTAAGTTACCCAGAGATAGCTGATGCAGTAATTAAGGTTATTCACGTGGCTCATTAGGCAGCTTTTGATGTATACTCATTGCCACTGTTTTGTTCTTCTGTCTTTACTTCTGGGCTTAAGCCTTAAGGGTTTGATTGTGTTATCTGTTGCATCTATTGTTCTCTTGGTGTTATCAATGGATCTATTGTTCTTCCTTAAAAAGAGCTTTTCAGGAAATTACTAGGAGAGCAGAAAATGCATAAAATTAGGCTGTCTTCGTTTCTTTGTCTGAGTTATACATTTGAGACTTGTAGGACAATTTCTAATTAAAAAGAAAAAAACAACAAAATGGTATGCTGTAAGCTTTTTTTATTTTTTTAAATACAACAAGGTACAAGTCATAAATGTTTCTCTGTAGTTTGGAGAGTTGTGGTACTGAAATATATTAATTAATACTTAAAATATCAAAGGTTGAATGACCTATATCACATACTTCAGAAGTTTTGCTGCAGGATGGAAAATAATGTTGGATGAGAGAGAAAAAGCATATCTTCTGAAAAACGCTGGTAGACAAACATGTTGAGGGTTTTTATGTATGTATTGTGAATGATTTCTGTAACCTGAAGTGCTTTCCACCCCTGTATTCCTGAGGCTTTTATGCGCCAATAGTTCTATTTATTTGCAGCAGTCCTTTCTGTGCTGTATCCTTAGCAGCAGCAGCAGCAAAACCAAAGTGAGTAGTTGTTCAGAGCAGCAGGTTTGTGTTGCAACACCTCAGTGAAAAGCCAGTGTCACTAGATCTCCATTACATTTAGTATCATGTAAACATATAATCTCACTTCCTAAAGAATTTGTGGTCAAAGCAAGCAACACTGGGTTGAAATGATTGTCTTCCTGTTGTAGAGTATGGGTGCTAAAGCACCTAGAGATTGGCATTTGCCTGCTGTCATGAACAGTGCAGAAACTCACAATTCAATTTCAATGTCTAAAGTTTAGCACGGGAGTGTTTTTGTTGCTGTGTGTTTGGGTTTTTTGGTTTTGTTTGGTTTTTGGGGTCTTTTATTTTTTGACACAAATGAACAACTATTAGATGATTTTTGAAATACACTGACAAAAGATAATTGTTTGGCTAAGTTTGGACCAAATTGTGCATGTTACAAATGAGTGGCCATTATGGCAAAGAAAAGAGGTTGAGAACTTGGCAGGATGCTTCCTGATGTCTTGTTTGCTCATATGTGTCACCACCCTGGTTCTTAATCTCCTCTGGCCTTTAGTAATACTTGGAGATACCTCAGTTCAGTGTTAGAATGAACTTTGATCCCAGTTTGTGGACGTGTATGAACTGTAATGACCCAGTTCTCTATAAAGTCTAGCCTTGCAATTTGATATGAAGCAGAAAAATAAAGGAAGATCATGTATACCTGAAAAGTTTTAATCCCTTGAAGCTTCAGCCTGTGAGCACAGATTTTAGTTTTTTTTCTCTAATGCTGCCTTGATCCATAGGAAAGGAGTAGGCTTCTGTAAGCTTTGTTTGTGAATCCTTTGTTAGCAGGTGTCTTCAAGCTTCTAGCTACATCAGAGAGATTATATGAGAATCCATTTTTGGGTAATGACTCCCCAGTTTGAAGGAGTAGACAAGGATCAATCATGTGAATGAAACAGAGATTTAGTTTCAAAGGAGGAGATAGAAACCCAAAAGCTAGAATATTGAGAAGTGGTCTCTTGACTGAAACAACAAAGAAATAATTCAGCTTGCAAGATAGCACTGAATACAATCACAGCACTAAAGGAGAAGGCTTTAAGAATTCAGATTTCCAAAATTAAAACTTGTACACAACAGCAAAAGTAAAATACCTCTATGTCTTAGCTAGAAAGACCTTAAAAACTGCTTTTATTATACTGTTTAGAGGTGATTTAGGCAGGACTAGGAGAAATAGTTTACAGACTGTTTATAGGTAGCATGTTAAGTAGAGGAAAGAGAACAGCAAATTACTGTTAAGGCAGTGAGATGTTCTTCTCTGAAAAGAGATAAAGCTTTAAAGTAATTGATATAGTAAAATAACTTCCCATCTCAAATATTCTAGTCCTCTTACAAGGAAAAACAACTGGAAAATACTGTCCAACATTTTAGTGGATAATCCATGAAGTAGATAAATATTTCACTAAATTTCTTTTGCCTTTCAGGATTCTTGTTTTGATGCTTTTGAAGGTTTTTTACATATATATATATATATATAATTTTTACAATTTTCTCATGTTCTTGATGAAATTTGATTGGTTTGTTGCTTAAGTTTGATAATCTTGATTATAAGCGCAAATGTTGCATTTCTGTCAGAACACAGGAAGGATACCATTTTGTAGTTGATAATTATTTATAAAAAATATGATGTACTGTCTCTTTTTGGTAGATGAACTTTTCTCTTGGTTTCCTGATTACTCTTTAATATTTTTCCGTAGTCCTCTTGATTCCTATAGGCTAATCAAAGAACAGCAATGAATTGTGAAAGGCTGGCTGATTGAATTCTTGCTGTTGGTAGTAAATAGGCCATCAGAAAATGTCTGTGGTACAAACAGATCTGCTGACCAGCTTCTTCTGGTGTTGTCTGTTGCTGTGCTAAAAGCTTTTCTGATGCCTTTTTGTTATCCCTGGCTTTAGCTGACAAAAAGGAAATTGTAAGCCCCACTCCTGGTTTGTTTGGCCTGCTGTCCAGAGAACAATGTGGATACATAGAGCAGTTGAGAGGCACTTGGTGCATAAAAGGTCATCTAGTTCCAGTCCTGCTGCTATCTTCCCCTAGACCAGGTTGCTCAAGGCTCTGTCCAACCTGGCCTTGAACACTGCCAGGGATGGAGCCTGCAGAGCTTCTCTGGGCAGCCTGTTGCAGTGCCTCACCATCCTCAGAGTAATGAATTTCTTCCATGTATCTAACCTTAGTCTCCCCTTTTTAAGTTTGTGGACCTATTGCCCCTTGTCCTATTTCTACAGTCCCTGATGAGGAGTCCCTGTCTGCCATCCTTCTAGACTGCCTTCAGCCACTGGGAGGCTGGTTAGTCCTTTGAATCTTGGAAAGATGACTGTTGAAGATAGCGAAGTGGACTGTCTTGGTAGAAATGGAGGAAGTCCTGTGCTTTTAGCACTTCTGTTGATTCCCTCAATCAGTTGTTTGGGTTAGGGCTATTCAACTGCAATGAGAAATCAGGAAAAATCAGGTAATCATCATAGCTTCTTGCTTATGCCTTGGTTGTCTCCTGAAGTTCAGACTGTCCCAGGAGAACTGAAGTTGCCCTGTTTCCCCATGAGTGGCTTTACAGATGATTGGGTGAAGTTTCCTGCCCTGGGGATGAGGAACATTAGCAAATCATAAATTCAAACTAGGAAGCAATCTACTCCTTTCAGTATGCACTTTAATTCAGCTTCCTGTAGTGCTGTGTGTCTGCTGACAACCTGCTAGACAAACTGTATCTTCATAAACAAGCCATTGAACTGTAAAAATTGACTGAAAGCCATTAACGTTTAGCAACTAATAATTAGTGTTTTAAATGGTCTCATCTCCATTCAGTTGTTTTAGTCAGATTTTCAAATATGAGAGATATACAGATTTAAAGCAGCATAATCTTTTTCTGAAGTGAGACTTAGCAGTGATTCCTTATTAAATGACAGATGTCTGTCTTTTTGGTGTGACTTTGAAAAAGTGCATATATGCACATGTGAATTGCTTTTAGCTAGCCATCTGAATAGCTAAATGGTTGTTTTTAAAAAACTTTTTTGTTGTTGTTCAACTTGTCTAAAATCACAAATATCTGATTCAAATACAAAATTCCCTCTTTTCAAATTGGGTATGTAGGCTCTCTATAGTATGTATGCTTCGTAACAGTTGTTTTTAGAAGTTCAGGTAAAATATGAAGTTTCCTGTGTTGTGTTGATGGCAAAAAGAATTCAAAAGATGTTTAGGATTTTTTTTCCAAGTCTTGAAGGACTGGGAAGTTTTTTAGTATGTGTATCTTTTAACTAGTTGTTGCAATGATTTAATAGTTTGTACTTTCTTAAAATAGTAAGACATTTCTATTTCTCATTTTGAATGAGTAATTTAGGATATTTTTGCCGTCTAAAACATATTTAAAATAGGGCTGCTTGGCTTTGGTTTCTTTAAGTCCAGTGCAGTCATGATGTAATTTCTGGTCTGTATGTTACTTCCCTTTGCTGATAAGATCTGAATTTGTGTAGAAAAAAAAAAAGATTTGCAAAATAGGTGTGTCAAATATTTTATATGAATATGTTATTGAAATAGGTTTTAAAATAAAATTTAGCATTCTTATGGATACCTTTTTATCAGAGACAAGCTCTTTACTGTGAGGGTGGTGAGGCGCTGGAACAAGTTCCCCAAAGGAGTGATAAAAGCTCCATCCCTGGCAGTGTTCAAGGATGGGTTGGACAGAGCCTTGGGTGACATGGTTTAGTGTGAGGTGTCCCTGTCCATGGCAGGGGGGTTGGAACTAGATGATCTTAAGGTCCTCCTTTCCAATCCTAACAATTCTATGACTCTGTGCTTTTTTGAGAAACTCATTTAAAACTGTAAACCACATACAAGAAGGATGTCTTTTTTTTCACCTTGCGTTTCAGTGTCATTCATATTTTCTCCCTTCAGCTTTGTTTTTAGAATATGCATTTTAAATTGAGGGATGAGACACATGCATGTTTTAAATTTTGGGGATTTTTTATTTTTTCAGAGATGGTATTGGGCATGTAAGTAAGAGGCTTTTTTATTTTGTCGTCTTCCCTGCAATTTTACTTTGTACTCTACATCATGTGCTGGTTGCTTAGCAATGCAAGCAACAGACTGCAGCAGGCTGTTGTGATAATACTGGTATTTTTCTTTAGTTTTCAACCATTTTTCTTTGTATTCTGTTCTGCAAAAGCCACTTTATTGTTAATGTTCAAACATGAATTTCAGGGAATGCAGAATTAGGGATTGAAAATTAGCCATAAGCTGTACATGTTCATAATTTCTGTGTTTATTCCCCATTAATGTATCTTGAGAGTACTCTTTGCTTGAAGTAAATGATTATTTAAGGCCTCTCTGTGTTTTTTTGATTTTTATGTTTTAATGCTTGATGTAAGGAAGCTACCTTGATTCATGTTTATTGAAGCATGTATTTGCTACATCTGCTCATGTTCCCTCCTGCTCCCGGGATATATTTCACATGTCTTCCAGCAAGTGTGTGTCTCTGGCTTTTTCAGAAGCTTGTTGAGAGGACATGGTTGTTCCTTATTCTAACATATGAAGCGTATTGAGCAAGTTGGCTTTTAAAGCACAGGCTCAGCTTGAGTGTGTCTGTCACTTTGTGTCTCGAGCAAGGATACAGGCTCTTTTACATAGTTTTATAAATCTATAACAGGTGATCCTGAATCTGCAGGTTTGGGTTTTTTTGGTTTTTTTTTTTCCCTCAGTAACAGGAGCAATGAGAGGAGTGGTTTTGTAGGGCTTCTTTCTGCCTTTGTATTTCAGAGGAGTTACAGCTGGATGCTGTTACGCAGGGTCTGTCAGTGGTTTACAAGAATTAAGTGGTGGTCCATTCCTGTGCGATAGATCCAGAACCATTGTGCCAAAAAATGGTTTCCAGGCACTTTTAAAACAACAGAGACTTAATACCATGCATGTAATGAACTAGCCACTTTTTTTTTTTTTTTTTTTCATACACTTCAACTTCCCAGGTTATAACTGGAGGGGTGCTTTTGGGATAATATCCCTATTCTATTTTCCTTTGAGTGAAGGGAGAATTGAAGAGTAATGAGTATGATGTTTCATGGTAGTAGAGTGTGTCAAAGAGGTTTTAATCTTTGGGGAGTTGTCCTTTTGACTTCCACAGCTCATCTGAAAGTAGAAGGACTTTCCATTTAAGAGAAAACTAAATTTTTTGCTGTTAAATTTTTGTTACTACTTGCAAGCTCCACAAATAATCAAAACAGATGTCCAAACAACTGCATGTTTTTTCTGTAAGTGTTAAAATAGCATAAAATAATGAACGCTACTAATTTGTCCCATTTTCTAAGGAACTTTCAGTAGTCTTTCATGTAAAACATCTGATTATACAGCTTTTTTTTTTTCCTAGTGCTCCAGAGTTAGATGCAGAGCTGGTGGATCTCTGAGACAGGCCATTGTGCTCTTTAAATGGTGGTAGAATTGTAAGCGTCTAATTCATGAACTTTTATCAGTTTTGTTAAGAACACTTTCAGGGCTTCTAAAGACTTACTGTGACACTGTGGGTGTCTACTCACCCCTGCTAAAAACTATGCAGCATGTTTGTGTTTCTTTGTCAAGAGGTTTTTTTCTGTACTGTTTTTCTTGAAGGGTTTGTAAAATGCAGATGTATGTAGTATTTCAATATATAAAGGAAAGGGTACGATGATTCTTTTTTGAGTTCTTTTTAATGTAGAGTGACTATGAAATGCTGATGTGAAGGATTGGGGAAATTTTGGTAGCATAGAACAATATTGCAAACCCTTTATTAAACAGGAAACACTGCTGCTGTCGTTGGTTGCTACTTCATCACTTTTCCATGCAGAAATGGGTAGCACTTGTATAACACAGTAATAATTTTACTGTATGTAGCTGTTTTGCTTTATAATAATTCGTGCTTTGATTGCATTTGATTAGTTAAAGATATATTTAGAAAGACTTGACTGCTGAGTAATGCCTGTTCCATCAAAGAAACAGTTTGTAAGAACCTGAGAAGGCAAGGATATTTGGAACATGATGGAAGATTGAGGTTTATAAATTCACTCTTATTGGATCCATTCGCTGTGTACTTACAACCAGCTTTAGTTTATACCAGTTACAGAGTTGGCAATAGCATCCATCTCAGTAAGTAGATAGAGAGGTTTTTCAGAGCCTAGTGTACTTTGTGTTAATTTTCAGCTACATACAATGCTAAAACAGCCCACCAAAGCCAAGCAAGCTGCTGGAGCTCTGTGGCATTCAGGGCTCTGGAAACCTTCCTGGTAGTTTCAAACTGCCATTGCTGCTGGTGGTGGTTTGGTTTGGGATCCGCGGACTTGTTGCCTCCATCCACCTCTGTGGGCAGCAGGGGGAGGCACTGACTGCTCATTTGACTCCTTGGATTTTCTTTCCTGAAGGTAAATTTTCTCTCAAAACTAGGAAACTCCCAACACCCTTTTTACTGGGCCAAGAATAAACCATTCTTAAGTACCGTGTAAAATGTATATACCCTAGAATTAAAGAGTGCATGTTGCAGATAACACTGGAGAATATGAGGAGCAAAGAACTAACTTGGACTTGTGTTTTAATTTGCTAATTTGGGAATTTTGTCCCGACATAGAATCATAGAATAGTTAGGGTTGGACAGGACCTTAAGATCATCTAGTTCCAACCCGCCTGTCATGGGCAGGGACACCTTCCACTAAACCATGCCACCCAAGGCTCTGTCCAGCCCGGGCTTGAACACCGCCAGGGATGGAGCATTCACAACTTCCCTGGGCAACCCATTCCAGTGCCTCACCACCCTTACACTAA
>JAOEHX010011517.1:0-21055 GCA_025448015.1 Bolborhynchus lineola
ACAAATGGGAACGGAGGAGAGCTGGACATAAAACAGAAGTGCTTCAAACACTGTGTGCAAATGGGTACAAGTGGACTCGCATTCTTCTGCTTCAAGGTGGTGATGAGGCAGCCAAGGTAAGGAGACATAAAGCTGCATTAGCAGGGCCTCTGCCTCCACAGGGTACAGGATTCTTGTGATAGGGCATTGTAGTACCCAAACGAGTTCAACTCAGCGATTCCCCAGCAGGAGTCAGCATCCATGCTGGAGCACCACTATATGCCAAGCCTTTGGAAAGCCCTGTTCTTGTTATGTTGCTCGCTCAATTTATTTTGAGAACCTGTGTCCTGAGCATTGTTGACTCGTGTAGATGGTCTACTCTACACGAAAAGTATGTAAGGACATGAGGCAGTTGCACTACAACTCCTGTGAAACCTGTGATGGCATTGACAAGTAGCAATACTTCAAGCTTCAGATGAAACATTACAAGAGTCAGATGTGTTAATTTTCCTTTTTATTAAAACCAGGTGTATTCCACAACACAGATTCTCCACACATAAAAATGTTCAGTATAAATCACGGTTCTAATTCTCTTGCAAAAATGCTAGAAGGTCCAGAAAAAAAACAAACAACAACATCTGAGTGCTGATTCATACTGGGATGAAGTCTCCAGGTTAATGGGGATAGGGTGTGGCTAAGCGGGAGATGAGGAATGACAGAAAGATTGTATGGGGTCAGATCATTATAAGCTGCCTCCTAGGTAAAGGGCTTGAGTTCGAAAGCGTTAATATTATGCTTGGCTCTGCAATCTTAACTTCCTTTTCTTATCAGTTTTCCCTGGTATGTATGTGTTTATAAGTAGAGCCCTAACAGAGTCAGATGTTCATGCAAATGTTTCATCTGGCAAGTGTACGTTAAATGAAACTTCAGTCTAACTCTGCACTTGATAAATTATTTTAATAATATACTGCAGACTGAATCAGTGGATTTTTATGTGGAGCTTTTTAAATATTCTAAAACTATGACTTAGTTCGTATTTTCTGGAAACCTGTACTGAGGTTTGTTGCAGTTTCTTTTCTGACTTTCAGACTGCAAGACACATTCTGTCTCTGTTTTCCAGAGTTTAAGACTTTCCTGCCAACTCCTTGTGGATCCCCACTTCCAATATATCCTCAGGGAAACCACTATGAGATAGGCGGGTTGTTTATTTTTAAGCTTTTGAAACTTACTTTGTGCGCAGTATTTGAACCAGTGAAAATTAAATAAGTAGAATGCCTTCCTTTTGCTTCTATAGATTTCAGACTAGGTTTTAAGTGCTATTTCATTCATATAGACTTTGTGCCCTTTCCCCCTTCAGATGTCTTGGCCAAAATGAAAATCCAAATAACAATGAAATTACTTCTAGTGCTACTCCTCTCCCTGTCTTACTCCCCCTTTTTCCCAATATCAAAAGGTTAATGAACCAAGTCCACATTGTTTAGATTTTGTACCAAGTACAAAGAAATATGTTGTGAATAGCTGATAAGTGGCATGATCAATAATAGGGAAACATCTTCCAGCTGGTGTTATATAAAGGAAAAATTATCAACAAAAGCCCTGGCATTGTCAAAGTTGGTTTGTAATATATTGATAAGTTACAGATTAGTCACTGCATTTTAAACAATTGTAATGTTGACCACTGAATCGTGTATATTTGGATCATCAAGCATGCTAAAACTCCATTTCTGAGTGTAATGGCAGGCCTTTCAGTTGTGCCTAATAAACTTCTCCATAGCATAAACTTCGTAGCTTTCTAACAGACCTTTTTCAAACATTGCTTGCTATTACGCACCTACTTAAAAACAGTAAGCACAAAAGCAAAGAGATGTTTCAGCTGTAAAAGCAGGCATTTCCTAGGCAACTGAGGTACTGCTGTTTTTAAATAAATTTGCTTAGTATCCCTGAAGACTGAATGCTATTTGGAAATCATGAATAAAAATCTTTATCGGCAGTTCTCTAAATTCTAGTGTAATTCATGTGACGCTAAATTTTGGCTAACAAACTGATTGCCTGATGCTCTGAAAATCCTGGTCCTGTGGGCGTTTAACAGAGCCCAAGAACATTTGGAAAGTGTAAATTTATTAAAAGTATTTTGAAGAAGAAGCGATATCTTAAAGGAGTTCCTATGGGTATAACACTGAAATTTGCTGTGGAACTGTTGGAATTTCTTTTGCATCAGTATTTTACCTCTTATTTATGTAGATGAAAGGCTAAGCAGAAGCATGTACTTTCATATGAGCAAGTTTGTTGCATACCAGTTAGTTGCCCAGGAGGATTCATGCCTTGTAGACACTGAGTGAAATCTTGGTCCTATGAAAGCCAGTGGGAGTTTTGTTATAGACTTGCAGGGAGTCAGGACTTTATAAAAACAAAAGTAAAATGCTTGTTGGAAGTAGGCTGATTTCCCAAAATCTACTCACAATTTCACCTTTCCGACTTTGTTTTAAGTAGTAATGAATAAATATTACTTGGGGAAATGAAAAAAAAAAAAAAAGAAAAAAAGCTTTTACAGGGAAGAAAATGAAGTTCTGATTTTGAGCCAAATTATCTGACAGAGAGATAAGATACATCTTTTTAAACTGCTGGCTTCTCTCTAACAGAAGTTGTCAACTCCCCAAAGCAAACTACTGTCTGAGATCTTAATGAACTTTTCTGTCAACAAAATAACTGTTGTTTTGAGAAGAGCTGGGCGGGGGAAAGCATAGGTAATGAAAAAACGTTTGCTTTAGCTATTTTTCAGATCAGTTTATTTTAGAAGTAATTAATGTTTTTTTCCAAATATTTGCTTCTGTGTTGCTTAGGGGCTTCTGAGGATTTGAAAATCCCAACAAGCACAAATTTAAAAGCTCACAAAAGATTAACACTCCTTTCATATATAAAAAGTAGGAAAAGTGTTAGAATGAGTAACACATTTTGAAAGGGAGAGATTTCAAAACTATCCCTACATTTAAAAGCAGCAAGAGTATTTCAAACGTCTCTGGAATCTGTAAGATTTATAAGATCTATTTATTATCTGTCACAAGCGCAGCACTTCTAAGAATGAATAAAACCATTTAAACATTCCCCAGGACTCCAGAGGTGTGTGCTTTGCATGTATATGTAAAGCATAAATATGAATGTGTGTAAGTGCTTGGGGGGGAAGAACAATTTTCCCTTCTCCCTCTCAAGAGAATGCCTGAAATATAATTGAGGTAAAATAAATGTTCTTATCAGAAGGCACAATGGACCTTCCCAGTTTTGTTTGTGGCAGAGTTCAGGAGCCCAGCCTATGGCTTACTCTACCTTCCCCCACTTCAGATATTAACCTGGACATCATGCCTTCCAAACATTAAATGAGCTGTGCGATGTTTTATTACATTTCTCATGTGGCTAAGCTTAGTGTGGCTTTTAAGTGTTCCTTGGTATGCCGTGCTTACACAACTTATTTTCTGCTGTGGATTGTTGGTGTTGCTGCTGCAGCAGATAGAGTGATGTGCCTTGAATTCCAATGAGGAGAAGGCGTTGGTTTATTTGGGGTTTTTTGAGTACAGAGTGAGTATTCTGAAAATATTTTCAACTCAGATTTTTCTCTATTTCAGGCTTAAAGCATTAGAAATGATTTGTTTTAAGTGCTGCTGGGAAATAATTATATGCCTTTAGAAAGTAAAGTAATCTAAAATGTCATGACTTGTAAAATACCTTGTTTAAGAAAATCTGTTTTAGCTAGTGACTTATATTGCATTCATGTGGATCTCTGCAAAATGCAAATGAACAAACAGAAAACCTAGAGCACTGAAAAGCTAACTTGTATGTGACTAAATCTTATGAAAGCAGACAAAAGCAATGTGTAGAAAATTTGTCATTGAGAATCTGAATTGTAACTAAATTAGACTTTCTTTCATTGTACTAAATTATTTCTGATCTTCTCCTGACAATTAGGGAAAATTTATAAACAATGAGTTGGGCAATTGAAGTGATGTGTATATTTTCTCAAACTCCTTTAGGGGATTAAAACCTTTCAGTGGGTTCTATCCATCTGCTTATTTAGTGCTTTTATTATTGGATGCAATCCTTTCGTCTTCCAGCAGTGATGCTTAGATCCCTAGTTCTTAAGGGTTGTGTATGAAACAGATTTTAAGGGATCCAGCCCTGATTAGAACAGTTAGCCTGTTAACGTCCTATGTATTTACAGTGGATTATTTGAAGGGAAGCAGGGGTTAAGTCAGCAGGTCTTTCGGCTTCCCCAGGGGTTAACCTGGCAGCCTGTTTGGCACACACAGGAGGGCTGACAGGTAGCAGGATTTGTCTAAGCAGTGTGCATGAGAGCCAACAAGGAAAACTGAATGCTCTGGATTAGTTTTGGATTATGTTGTCAGAGTGAAGCCTGACGGACAAACTGCAGAGGAATAAAATGCAATCTGTTTGGGGAAAGAGACACTGTGCATAGCTTTCATTTTTCAAGAAATGACAAGAAAAATCATTAATAATTTGTAAATCCATGTCCATTAACTTTTCTCTTTGTTATCCCAAGACAGCCTTTTTAACATGATTTTGCCACTGTTCTATATCTGTTCTTTCTTGTGACAGATGGCAAGATAAATATAAAATTACAATAGTACAGTACGAACCAAAAAGGGAAAGATATCTAGAAATCATAACACCTGGAACTGCTTAATATGGGAGTGAGGAAGGTGGTGGGTTTTCTCTGTCTTTTGTGGTGAAAGGTGAAGTTGAATATGATTTACCTACTTTACCTATTCTGTAGTTTCCTTCATGTGATCATTATTTAATCCAAAATATTGAAAGCAACATCCCATTATTATTTAAACAGTTGCACTACCAGCATTACTAAAACAGGTGATTTCTGTTTTCTTCATCTGGTAACTTCATTATTTAACAGCTCAAGAGTTTACAGTAGGCAAAAAACGTGAAGAAAACAAAGAAAAAAAACAGAAAGAAAACCAAAACAAATTCCCCTTTTCTTTCCCACCAGAAAGAATTGCATCATTTTTCATTGAAGTAATGTTTGTATTTGGAAATGTCACTGAGTTTTTTAACAGTGACTTCTTTGGCTGTACAAGAATAGTTCTTGCTCATGAACTTCAGTCAGATTTGATTTTCAGGAGGTTGTGAGGACGGGGGGGGTTGGGTGCAGGGGGCAGGGCTGTGGGTGTCTGCAATTGCTCTTTTATAGGAAAAAAAAAGAGGAAGACACCAAACAGAAGCTGGCAAATAAACCCTACTTCAGGACCAGATAAAGTCAGGGAAACGCTGTAAAACATACTTTGGACTTGATCTTTGTTGGTCAGACTTATACCAGATTTGTTCAATTTTCACACAGTTTATTTCTACTAAAATGCCAAAACCATTTTATCGCATCGTTAATACAAGGAAAAATGATTCATCAGTTACAGCTGTTTGGATTATGTTGTTAATGAGGCGTTAGAGTAAAACAGTTCATAAATATATTAGGATTAGCATTTTGATAGCTCAGCCAAATATTGTGCAGAAAAACATTTATATGATAGATTTGGCTTCTTTCTTTTCCTGATTCTGAGTTATCCAAATGCAGACTCAATGCATTTGTTTTTGAAAAGATGGTAAATACTATCTATGAACAAGATTAGTCTGTTTATATCTGCATGCAAGTTTTGTGCCTATTTAGAATGTCAAATTTGATGTGAGCTGGGTTAATTTTCAGCAAGTGTACAAAATGTACATTAAGTTTCTGTCTCCTAATCAGTGGTATAAGAAAGATTTTGGTACTAACAATCCCAGTTTTGTTATATGTCCCTAAAATGTGTTCTATTTAAAGCAGTCTTGCAAGCTATTTTATTTACTCAATTATTCTTGGAAAGTAAGTAGAAAAGTATGAGGAGTTGCTAGAGCAAAATTTTACTTTGCAATGTAGAATTTGCTTTTGATTATTAACTCAGCTTTAGCTACACATAATGTTGCTTCTCTCTTGCTGCAGGGAGCCTATCTGAAGGTAAGACACCAAGGCATGTCTGTTCAGTTATAAAGTGTCATTTTCATAGGCAGTTGTTACTGTTCTGATTAAAAAGTTTAAAATTCTAGTTTTGTGCAAGTTAAATGCTAATTTCCAATTGGCTTGAAGCAGCCTTATTTGGTTAGGAAGAAAGAGAAGAATATTTTTGAGTACCTAATAAGAACATTTCTGGAGAGTACCTCTTGGCTGGGGGAAGAGGAAAGAAGGAACTTCTGTACAGCTGCTCCTACACCACAGTCTTATTCCCTCAATTTAAAATAGCAGAGTGGATGATGTAACACAATATCACTGTTCTAATATTAGGTGCTACATAAGTGTGTGTGCATATGTATATCATCTTATTAATAAAATAATCTCAGGAAATTTCTCTTCCATGGGATCTCTTAGAAGTATTAGTTGGCTAGCTGGGAGTGTGAGTAAACAAGTAGTAAAATAAGTCCTATAGCGTAAGATGTTTATGCCCAAACTCATCCTGAGTCCTTGCACCTCCTATACACTGTTGGCTGACTCTCCAGATCTTTAGAACTGTTTGCTAAGTAAGAAACAACAGCACAGCATAGAAATCATTCTGGACTAATTTGGGCCATGTTTCAAATCAAGTTTAAAAACATTAAGGATTCTTTTAATATTAATACATTAATATGAAGCATATTTATATGCTTTATTTCTTGTCTGACTCAGGGTGGCTCGATTTGGTCCTAGAAGCACTGTTGTTGGTGCATTTTATTCTGAATGGACAGAAGTCTTGTAAAAGCCATGTAATCTCTCTGGGCATCTCCTTCCCCTTGAAAATAGTATTTCATGATCTCAGAGACTGCAGGTGCTTTGGGATTTTTATTCTGGATAAAAGTTCAGTGATTTAATTGTACATAGCTGTTGGTTCTTATAACTAACCAAGCTTTTCAAAAGCAGTCATATTGTACTTCCATCTCTAAAATGCAGTCAGTGGTATTTCATCAGGAAGTCTGCTACAGGTGTTATTTCAACTCTTTTGAAATGACCACACAATTAGATCAGGACGACAATGCAATTTTGGTTGTGTCACCTTAAAGGTAGAAGTACCTGGAGGAGAATGCTAGAACGGCAAAGAAAAAGTTTAAAAGGCAAACAAAAATTACATGGTTTGCTATGGATATATTTTGATTTTGTAACCAGTTGTCCATAATAAGAAATATTTATTTTGTTGGTTCTCTTGCATCTTTTTCCACTAAGTATTACAGGTGCAGATTCTTAAATAATGTGTATCGTCAACATTGTTTATATACAAAAACCCTAAAATAATTTACTTGTTTATTAATCTATTTCTGTGGATATTCACAATATCAATATCCACAATATCCATATCTACAAGCTCAAGTATTTGAACTAATGAAAAGACCTGGGATGTTTTTCACCTTGTGATTCAAAAATAGCTTATAAACACCTCCATGATCTGCAGTTGTCAAGTGGTTGTCTTGTTTATTGCTGAACTCTGAGCAACCAGGTCTTATGGAAGGTGTCCCTGCCTGTGGGAGGGGGTTTGGAACTAGATGGTCTTCAAGGTCGCTTCTAACCCAAACTGTTCTATGATTCTGCGAACTAGAGTGAAAGCACAGCAAATGTACACAACAACTGGAGCCACAGGTCAAAGAAAACTGCAGAAATATACAGGCATAGATTCAGTAAAACTTATGTGAGGAATTTAATTAACAGCTGCTTACAGTAATATGGGGCTAATATTAATCTAATCATGAGTGATGGCCAAGACTTCAGTATCAATCTACATATCAAAATATCAAAAAAAATTCAAAATATATCAACAGCCATCAGTACTCCTTGAATGGCATTTTGCAGTATCTTCTAAATTTATCAGCCTCTTAAGCTCTCCCAGGAAAGAATACTACCTAAGTAGTATCAGCAGGAGCTGCATGTTGCTATAGTTTGTCCTTCCCAAAGGTTTATACCAGGCTTGCATCAGTTTTCAGAACTGATGGGAATCACATCACAGTTTGCTATTGCTGCAACTCATTATTCCATGGGAATAAAACCAGGAGAAATGCTGTTAATTCTGCTACTTGGCTTTTAAGCCTGTCTACTTCGGGCCAAGTTGTCTGACCAAACCTGAGTTAGTCACTGATTTCTTTGTCATGAATTTATGGGAAGTGACAGAGTACAATAAAAAAACTTAAGAATGCTCCTCTCTGGGACATTAGTAATACCAACTTTCGGAAAAATTTAATATCCTGTTCCCTTTTTCGTATAGGAGTAGACAATAACACACAGAAATAACTGAAGTAGTAAATTATCAAGGGACATACCATACAGGTTTAATGGAAATAAATCCATAAAGCTGTTGCATAGATCCTCCTATACTAGGGGAATAAAAGTCTGCATGACTTATTTATATAAAAGCATTTGTTAGGTATTTGCGGTAAAAAAAAACCTTCCAAGCTACTGAATGTATAAAGATTCAGTATTGTTAACACTGCTTTAACAAGTTGTGATGGAAAGAGTAAGCAAAACCATTAACTTTTTCCTTAGTTGATTACTTGTTCATCTGTTTTATTCCACAGTGTATCATCCTTGATTCTGTGAGGTTTAAATTAATTACATTGTAAGTTCCAAAGCTCACCTCAAAAAAAAGACCTCTCCCAGCATTTAGTTCACACTGTCTTTAATTAAGCCTCCTGCTGACTTCTGGTAGTTCCCTCAAGGCAATTCTTAGGTGTAAGAACATACTTCAGAATTAGAACTATAGTTCTACTCTGATCTATTTCAAGTTGCATGCAAAGGCTCTTCTTACCTCTATGTGACTTTTACCAGCTGGTTACACTTGCATTACTGCAGCAAGAGGTGATGCATTCTCAGGGCATTGGTAGAAGCACATGAGAAAAGAATTTATGTAAGCAGACAAGAGATGCTCACTCTCACGTGAAGCAGCACAGAGGACCATGTCCTCTCTCATTCTATCTCTACCAGATTCCATGGCCTAACATGAGAGACAAGGTTTTGGTACGTAACACCACAACCTGTGCTTCTTTTTAAAGAATTTTCTTTTTAATCTGTCCACCCTAAATCAAAGACACTCATTCTGTCAATAACTACCTCAGAATTATGTAGTCTCAAACTTAGTGGTGAGAGCAATAGTGGAAGTGGAAGATTATTTTGTGTGTACGTAATGGTGGCACTGTTTCTGAGTCCCATTTGTGGGAAGAAACAAAGCCTTAATAATGCTGTGAGATGAAAAGAACCTAGCTCATCTTTGAGACTCCAGTGCTTTTCAAGGTGGTAAGTGAGCGATAGCATGGTTTTATCTATAAAAAGAGCAGATATGAAATTGTGAAGAGACAAAAATAGCTTGAGCTGAAAGAATCACTTCTTGCAGAAGTGAGACTGTGTCTCTCTCCTTCCTCCCTCTTATTTACCCACATTCTTTTAAAAGAAAAGAGGGATCACCAAAATACTTTTTGCAAGTTCACAATTTTTTTCTGTCAGGAAAAACCCCTTTGGAATACAGGCTTGAAATGTCACATGCATATATGTCACAAGAAAGAAATCTCCACTGTTTGCACACAGATGAATGCTCCAGGGCTACTGTGGGTGACAATTGGCAGTGCTTTTCTGGTTTTGAATTTTCCTGCATCTAACTCTTGTGTCTCCTGGATTTCTCAAAGACATTTTAATCTTCACTATTCTTCATTATCCTGTTAATAGTACCAAATTCATAATGTGCTTCCTTCCAGCGTTCCAGTTGCTATATCTAAGCATAAAGAAGCATTATATATTTAGTTTGTAGGAGTTTGCATGCTGCAAGATTGCATGGGTGAATAATCTCTGCTTCCTCCCTAGTTTTGCATTATTTCTCAGTACATGCAAGCCACTGAAACTTTGAGAGAGAGGCGAGTGTTTGAATATTAGTGTTTTTATGTATAACAGCCTTCCTGCATTTACAGGTCATCCAAACTCTGCTTAAGCAGCAACATTCAGTGCACAGGTTTGAGAGGGCTTGCAGGGTTAATTCTGTCATTACTGTGTTGACATGAGGCATGTTACAGCTTTCAGCTGAAAATGTTACTTGTAATCTTTTAATCCCAAATTAGGTCAACATTTTATCAAGTTAATCTAACATGAAGATTAATTGCGCTAGTTAACACACGCGCAGAGGTTATTTGTTTTGAGTCTACATTTAATCAAGGAGTTAGTCCTTAATACAATAGACAGCCACCCTCCTGCCCCCTAACCCTAGCCACAGCTCATTCCATCATTTTGATATCGTGCACTCTTTAGGACACAAAATTAGGAAAAGGCCAAACTGAATTGCTTATTCAATCCACCCACAAACCCAGCTGAAGGAAAACTAATCCCTTGTAGTATGAGAGATGGGGTTTAAGAAATTGTCTAGATTTGCAAAATTAAATCTATCATAGATTTTTTTTTCTTTTTTGGAAAAAAAATGCAATGAATATTAAACTGCTCTGAAATTTCTTTTGAAATAGCTCCATAGCATTACAAGTCAGGTTTGGGGGGGTTTGTTTAAGAATTATTGGCATTTGAAATGTGAGAGATACATGATGTTTTCTAAAACAAGATTGATATTACCATTGAATCCTTAAGGCTACAAAATGCAGAATGGTGGATAAAAAGTTAAAAGAAAATTTGCCAGGCAAAACAGAAATTGTCTCAAGAGTTTCTCAGGTCTGCACTGGAGTTTCTCTCAAAATCAGACTGTCTCAACAGCTGGCAATGTGCCTGCTAGAGCACTCACCTGAAACATAAGAACCCTGGTTTGGACCCAGCTACTGAGCTTGTTTTGCAGCAGGTTTTTGACTCAGCCTCCCAATCTAAGGTAAATTTTAGTAACCAGCAGACAACAAGGAACTATAAGGAAAAGAAACTTTATACACTTTTTAGAGTATTTATCATTCTGAAAACTAAGGACAGAGGAAAGCACCTTTCAGTTTAGTGGGTATATTTCTACAACCAAGGAAAACTGTTCTTGATAGCAGCAATAGAAAGTAGGTTTTTTCCCTAGGGCAGGATGTCATTTAATAAGAAATTTCACTTCTTCTAAGACACTTGAAATTACCTGCTGCAATCATGCTTTCTTTTGGGTTTTGTTACCTGCAAAACTTGTTGCTCTTGTGGTGCTTTGAAGAGTAAGGACAATGGCATAAGCAGAAAAAGAACTTGGCTGGTTTCTTTCTTTATCATTTTCTTGTCATATCCCTTCTATAAAAATACTATTCAATATAGTTACTTTCAAATTAAATGTCCAAAAGTAGAGAGAAGACAGTTTGTATAGAAGGAGATGGCATAAATCTGCTAGCAGAGGTCATTAGACCGGACAAATGCCTTTCTCCCCTGAGTTTCCTAGATAAGAAGAACCTATCTAGTAGTTAAAAATTCCAAGAGTCATTCTGGATAGCATTACCGACCCCCCTGGGTGTTGCTGCAGAGTTCATGCCCTGTTTCATCAAATACCCAGTGACATTCACCAGGGGCCATGCTAATTATAGGGATTTAGCAGACAATGTCTAAGAACATTTCATCACAAAATAGCATGTCTTTGTCTACAAGTATCAGTTTGTTGATGTGATAAGTTAGCAAAAAACTGGAGGTAAAATGATTCTGCAGTTTGTTAGTGTATCTTTACAGCAACATTAATCAGCATATTGAAATGTTAAGATACAATCTCCTCTGCATGGAGCAGCAGCAGTGCTGTGCTGTTTTGCAATTACATGGAGGATAAAGGTTCAAAGTAGCATAAAAATTCATGGATTATACATCAGTTCAATGTCTTCTAACCCAATTAACAAGCTACATGGTTTATTCACTATAAACATTTTCTTAGGCAAGAGTTATGCAACCCTTGTGTTTTACTTATGCCAGACCTATTCAGTAGTCTCTTTACTGAAAGAGAGGGGAGGGGAGGGTGTACAATGATAAGGCAAGGCAAATCAGACTTCCATTTTACTTCACTGCCAATTGAATTGTTGTTTGATTCTCAGGGAGCAACACTTGTGATTGCAAAGTCCCTTACTCGGGGTAAGTGCAGAAACAGACATAAGCAATGCTACAAGTTAGCTTTTCCAAGAGTGCAATCCATAGGCTTTCCTTGTGCAATACATGGAGACTGGGTACCTCAGAAAGCTGTAAAATAGTTAATTTCTGAATGGTAGGCAGCCTACTTCACTCATCTCAAAAAGCTACGAAGAATAGTACCTTTTATAACCCTCCAGGTAGAGAGGGGCTTAGTCCCAAAAGTCACATTGCCATTGTCACTAAGAGCGTCTCTTGGAAGTAAATACATGACTCATTTCCTTGTCCTGCACCTACACATGACTGCTAGGCATGCCAGAAATGTTTTTCTCCATCAAACCCATAAGGGGATTTACAGAAGGAAGTTTATTAACATAATTCAAAGGATTCTAGGGATTCTATAATTCAAAGGATTCTATACAAAGCACAGTCTGATTTTCTGTTTCCAGTTTAGTTCATGTAGTTTGCACATTGTGGAATAACTTGAAATTAACAGTCAGTCTCTCTCACTGACACATATATTTCTACTAATACATTAAATTTATTAATTTTATTCCTAAATTTACTGTAGCAGTTCTTGTTTTATTAAGCATTTATGTATGGAGGTAACAGCTGCCAGCCACAGTGGACCCAGTCACACTACAGAAATTGTAAAATGTTCATACCTGCCTTTTAATGGGTGCAATCACACATATTTTACTTGGTTAACAACACTTTTGAAGTGGACTTAAGTAGACTTTTTTAAGCAAACTTAAAATTAACTTCTATGAAAGCATATGGATATTCAGAACTCCTGGAAATTAATTAAACTATTTAATTAATTACTTAGGAAAATAAAGTACTTAGTTACTTGCTTAGCAGAATAACTTCTGGCTGGTAAAAATCTGCCAGATCTATTAAAGGTGTTGGAAGTAGTAATGAGATAAATAGGCACAAATGATGAAATAAGAGACTTTGAATTGACAGATAGCTAATGGAATCCCATCAAAAAATGGCACGCAGCACAGAAATCACATTGAATTTCAGGCATGTTTGACATTGATGAGTCATGATCATCAGGAGCCTATTGCTTTTTTACCCTCGTTCCCCCATGCCTCTTCATTTTCCTCACCTTTCTTTTTCCTGTTGTCACATTTTCTAGACTGAGGTTCATTTCATTTGTCTTTCAATTTTTTTCTGTGAACAGTTTGTTAGAGGCACAATTGTCTCATGGTCCACATGGTAGCATCTGTTTGATGAGCTACAAGGGCTCAGGCAACACTATTCTCCAGACGATGACTCTGCATGGGGGTGTGCAAAGTGTTTCAAGCCAGCACGGGAACTCATGGTAGAGGCATATAAGTAGAAAAAGGATTTGTGGTAGACAGGAAGGAAAGCTTCTGGAACCAGCTCATACTCCTCTGCATTTACAGAGGATATAACGCACAAACAGCATTTATTTAATTAATAGTGGTGTATGGTGGCTGACACATGCAAGTTTAAGTTACGTGACCATATCAACTGGGTAAGTGTCTTCTAAATTTCTGTCCTGCTGATTAAATGGTTGGAAGTATGGGACATCTCGTTCCATGACAAATGAACTCACCACAGTTGTTTCTCTAGGAATTTATCCTCCTTTTAAAAGTCTTCTTGCCATATCCTATAATTGCAATTTCTTTTCCATTTTAGCTGTAGGGAAAAGGCAGAGCATTTCTAGTGAGCTCACTGAAAGCTGTCCAATATGTGCATTGGCAGATATGTTCATTTTGAAGGGCTCCAGGAAGTGTTACTGACAATTCTAATTATGTAAGTTTTTGCAGATATACTCAAACCCAGACTATGCAAGGTCAGTTCACACGATCACACCAAGTTTCACTTTCCATAGTGCTTAAAAAAAACCCACAAAAAAACCCAAAATACTTGCGAGCTCATTTGGAGATGTAAGAGCTTATTACTGGTTAATGTGTTGGGTTTTTTAAATGCAAGAGAACATGCAAGGAAAATGCTAAAATCCTGAGATGAGGAGGTGATTTCTGAAATATGGTGCTAAGTCATTGCCTTAGTTAATGAACCAGCAGTTTGAAGACATACAGGTTTATATTTGCATTTCCTCCTAAAAAGGTTCAGTATTGTGTCATCAGAGAACAGAGAATTTGATCAATTTCTAAGTGATCATTTTTCCTGCATTTCTGGTGAGAAATTAACACTCTGTATAGTTTTATTCCTGGGGATACCCCTGAGCAGAACACTCATCTTACTATTCTGAGAGTCTTAGGGAGACTGAACTCAGTTATAGTCTAATACAAATATCTGGTACACAACACTCTGTGTAAAGGGGAATGTATACAGTTTTATGGATGGGATTTTTCTATAGCTCTCTGAAGTTAAAAGAAGTCCAGACCAAGAATTTAGAAAGATAAGGAGAGGAAAGATTTAAAATAAATAAATTAATAAATAAATACATAAATACATAAATAAATGCATAAAAGGATACGCTCAAAAGCCTTTTTCCTGTGGGTATTTGTAAAAAGTAGAACCCTGCCAAATGCTTGTTACTGCACTCACCTATAGGATGTATGTCTATTTTTTCCAAACAAATTTATTGCTTCGGTACACATTTGGTTAATGGGCTACTGTGACATGGAAGTACTACAGGAGCCCATTGTCTTCATCTCTTCCTGCTGTCCTTTAAGTCAATATTAGTTTATAGTGAAGTGCCACAGTGCAATTAATTTGCCTTTTAAAGAATTCAGATTCATAAATCAGCCTCTTTCTTCCCCTCTTTCTCTCTTTTTCTCCACGCTTCATGGCGAGGTAAACATTTGCAACAGCCAAAACTCAAAAGGTTGAAAGGTCTAACTCAGAAAGAGCTCCCCAAACAGGATGCTTATCTTAAACATACAAATTTATCCAAACCTTTGCAAGTTTACCATTTTCCATGTGCCATTATTTTCATTCCCGTTCACTCAGGCCTTACCCTCATGCATTTTTTTTTAAGGTTCTTTTTGTTTGACCTGGATGAAATAATTTTTTTAGAAGTTACTTCAGTCCTTATTGCACTGGAAAGAATGCAAACCATTTTTTGATTCATTAGAACTCAGATAAATACTTTCCTGCCTCTCTGTGGCTTCCAGTAGTCCTCTTGAATCTTATGTCTTGCTGAAATCCTTCCCCACATATCAAAAAGGCTGGCAATCTCCTCTTCACAGGCTACTGTCTTCAGATCTTGTTAGTTCTTGGGAACTGCAAGGAGACCCTAAGTGTTAGGATGTGAATGAAGTAGGCTACCAGAGAAGGTGACAGGTAGGAGACATACACCTCATCAGTCACATCACACTTTAAGATCAGGACATATATCAGGTCAGGTAACTCACTAGGTCAGGTTGGGGGGTGGAGGATGGAGTCTCTTGAGGTTTATAAGGTAGAAAGGAGAAGAATGGAATGAAAGTGTTAAAAGAAAGACTAGGGGAAAAGAACAGATTCTCAAAGGACAGAGGCAGAAACTCTTAAAAAAGAAATAAACTGAATTTTTCAGAACTTTTTCAGAAATCCTTGACTCCTTTGCTGATCTTTACCTTCATCTGTAATCCCTTATTTGTCAGACTGCTTCAGCCCTCTCCAGTGACTGTAGAGAAATGTGCATCCTGTTTTAAATCTGATTCTCATTCTGCAACAGTGGAAGCTAACAGTAGAGAGGTCTTGCCATTACTTCTTCTCTCCCACTTTATGTAGAAATTAAGTAATTTCAAGCCTCTTATTCTTCCTACCCCTTCTACGAGAAGTATAAACATAATTTTCTTCAGAGAGTACCAAATGAGACATAAATACCACACTACAATGTTAAATTTCTAGGCTCCAGAGTTCTCAGATTTGCTCTGCTTTTATTTTGTTTTCTTCTGTTGCTCTTTTTGAGGACTAGATTGACAGCATTTCTGGGTTAAGAGGTGGAAGTTATTCCAGTGTAAATCCACTTCTTGTGGTGTTCCTCAGTTACAGTAGAATAAGTAGCAAGTGATAATAGCAGCAAGTATTTCTAATACTCTGTAGTTGATACAGCACCCTGATAAAATGTAGCTGGTGGAACTTCCTTCTCCACCAAATAATTTTCTGACATGTATCATTACCATCAGATTGGAGTGATTTTCAGCCTTTGATACAAGGAATTCTATTTGTAATAGAAGGTGAATAAAACATCTCTCTAACAAAATACTACATGTTCATTAAAGCAGTGTTCTGATGGTAGGGATTCAAACCCCCCTAGGAAGAAGGGAAGCCAAATTCAGGTTCCCTTATCTTTAACAACTACTTTACCAATAGCTCTCGAAAGAGAAGCACAAAGATCCTATTCTGTAAGTCCAAATAGAACTCCATCTCTTTAAAAGAAGCAATTGCTATATGAGCAGTCCTGAAACTTTTGAAAGTTTTTTATATTTGTAGAGCTTTTGTACCCACAATGGAAAGATTATATTTCAGTGATTGCTTGCAAAGCAAAGGACATGAACAATTCAAAAGCCTAAAGCCTTGCTGCCATTTAATCAGTTTCCTGAATGACAGTACTCAGGAAACTTAAATTTAGGTCTTCAAAGAGTTCTTTGAGGCTCCCACTGCAGTGGTGATATTCAAGCACAACAGCACCCTGTTCATTGCCTGAAGCAAACAACTTCCATTATTCATAGAATCATAGAATCATTTAGGTTGGAAAAGGCCTTTAAGATCATTGAGTCCAACCACTAACCTAGCACTGCCAAGCAGACCGCTAAACCATATTCCTAAGCGCTGCATCTATAGTTTACATTTACATTGAAAAAAACCTCCAGAGATGGTGATTCAATCACTTCCCCGAGCAACCTGTTTAATGTTTCAGTGAATAAATTTTTCCTAGTATGAAATTAATTCATCCTAAACTCAGATGTTACATCCTTGAATATGGGCCACTTCAAAAGTGCTGTGCTTGTAGCCTCATGCCTTTTTGCACTGTTCCTGAAATAACAGAAATTGAGAAATTGCAAAGGACAGTCTAAATATTAACATGGCAACTCAAACTCTTTTGCTAAGAAGCAAAAATATGTAAGAGAGAAAATGTAAAAAGAAAAATATGTAACAAGATTCTCTTTCCATTAGCTCTGCAAGAAATGTAGTCATTAAGAGAAGCGTATGTATCTACTGACAATTTTTTCTCTTTGTAAATACAAACAAATTAATGGCCTCATAGCACAGTTTTGTCAAAGTGCCAAAGTCCTGTATTTTTTATAATCTCTCCTCAAATTGAATAGGAATGTGTAGGACATAAAACACCATAAAACCACATCTATATCCCCTTACATATGTGTAAGCCCCTAAAATACAAAGAAACACAGTCATAGTTATCAGAATATTTCCTATAGGTAATTCATATATATCAAGTGAGTAAAGTGTCTATAATTCATAAGTGAGCATCTCAGTCCCTCTGTCATGGTTTAATCCAGGTCTTAAGCTTCTGAGGGTGGAGAAATAGTCTCTCAGGGATCATTTCTATGTCTTTCAGTCACTTACATTAATGACATTACAGTTGCTAAAATATATGCCCTTCTGAGCACTCAGGAAAAAAAAAAGGGGAGTTCCCATTAGAAAGTTAGCTTGTAAAGTTTAAAAAATTATTTACCAGTTACTACAGAGTAAGTTTGTGTGCAAATGTTGTTACAGAAAAACAAAAATTCTCTGTGAGTTCACACCTCCTTTTATGGTAGCTTGTTCATGAATTCATATTGTGAAATACCAGTGACACAAAGTACCATGTTTTCATTTAATTATCCTAAAAATGTAATGAGGGATCCAGAAACACTTCCCCAAAGGTAGATCTATGGTGGAGGAAAACAGGTACTTGAAGTGGAAGAGGAAGCGGGTGGGGAAATGTAGTGCAAGCTCAAAGTGAGTTTGGGGCAAGCTACCAAGACTGGGATTTAGGAGTAAGAAATGTGTAACTATACTGCTGCTGGGCTGGATGAAAGCTGAAATTTCATTCCTTAGATAATGCTGCTATTACTGTGTTCTTTCCCCAAGGTGAAAACCAAAAAAACTTTGCTTTACGGTCAAAACAATTAAAAATATTCCTTTTTTGGTTAATCTGTCATTAGTGTGTGCATCTCTGAGTCAGTGCAGTATCTCCTTCTCACTCTACATTAATGTGTTAATTTTATAACTGTCAAAAATATCTCAACAGAATGTTCTACAACCAGCATTCAGAATTGAATATCCTTCTTGTGAGATTGTCTCTCTTCAGTATTTAAGATATTTTAAGAGTGAAATATAGGTAGTAAAAGGTGTTGAACCATAGTATGCAACCATGAAAGCAAGCCACACAACTCTGCTAGACTCATACCAGTTACTGTTAATCATACTTTGTCAGTTGGCACTAAAGTATAGGCATCTGATTTTGAAAGAGAGAATTTGTTTACAAATGTTTAAAAGCTAAGTGTCTCACTCACTGATACAATATTGTTTAAAAACTCTGTTAAAGGGGATTATCTGAATGGAAGTGTTGTTATCCTTATTGGTGAGATGTAGTGCTAGAACTCCTGCAGCAAATGGCAGTTTTTTCCTAGTTGCATGTTCCAATCAAGCTGAGATCAAACATGCTGATTGTTTTTGGCAAAAGAATCTCTGAAGCTTATTGAACTGTTCTGTAATATTACTTACTGTTGGCTTCTTGAGACTTTACACTATTTCTACTCAGTACTCAGCTGGAACTACTTTCCAGGAATTTGACTGGAAGATTTTACTGCCAGCTTGATCTCTATTTGTTTCCTTTTTCTTGTTTCCTTGTGATCCTATCTTCCACAATAGTTAATAATTTACCTTTTATTTTTTCATTATTTGTGTAACAGATATTGTATGACCAATAAGTACCATGGTTGTTCATTGTATAGGGATATACATATCTCTTAGGGATGAATATTAATGGCATGTCTGGAAGTAGATTTACGTTTAGAATTGCTGCTTTATGAATTTGGCTGTATGATACCAAAGGAGAATTTATTTCGTCTACCTATGCGTAGCCTTACCTAATGCTTAATGATTAAAGCAAATGCCTCCTCTTTTCCTTTCCTTTTGCCATGCCTTTACTCTCTATTTTAAATCCATAGTGTCTGTTAGACAGCTTTTTATGGCAGATGTTAATTATTTTCTCCTCTTTTTATAGAAAGTAAAAACCTGAGCTTAATTCCTTGGCTGAGCTATGTTTACAGTTTATTTGTCGCACCAAATTGAAAAACCTGAATTTATAACCTGGAGGAACTGCAGGTAAAATAAAGTTGGGTGACTTAACATACTGTTTTAATAGTGGACAGTATCTGGTGAAGTGCTGTATATGAGGCAGGTGGGGCAGACTGCTATTTTGCATCCTACCACATCAAAGTATAGTGCCTTTCCTCTCCATTGTTGAAAAGAATTGATGGGAATCAGAGAATGATAGACATATCTTCTTAATTCAGGCCTTTGAAAGTTAGATAGTCTCAACCTATTAATAAAAGAATATTGTGACCATATGTCTCATCTGTCCCATATTTGGCTTCAAAATCATGCACACACACAGACTAGGAATTGCCAGTGGTAATAAAATGCTAATGTATTTCTTACTTTACAATGCCACATCAGAAGAGGCTCACTGCAACTTACTAATAACTGATTTACTTGTTTGTTCTTACTGAAAGTTTTGGTGATTGTGACTGAGGTATCCATACTTTCAGTTCTTTCAAATGTTTTTTTCTATCATCTGTAGTTACTTTGTTACGTTAGCCTGTAGCACTACTGAAACATGTTCAATTACAATAGTGAATAATAATTTATCAAAGTCTCTTTTCAAAATAAATGAATACTCAGATAAAATCCCAAAGGTCAGAGAACAAAGTGAAGCAGACCACCTGGTCCTAGGGCTGCATGGGAGAAGTGGTCTCTCAATCAGAGACACTTAAGGTGGGAAAAAGATGTTCCTGAATTGATCATCAGTAAGACATGATGCTGTTGTGAGATTTATGATGTAGATACTGCTAAGACAGGAGATGAAAATGAGTCAAGATCTGCAAACATGAGTTGGTGAATGTGCATAGATTTGTAAGGATATCAAAGAACCTGGGCACAATCCAAGTTTTAGACAGTTTCTGTGCAAATTTACAGCATCTGCTGGAGTTGGTGCAAATCCAAAGACTGAGTTTGATTCTAGTCTGGTGCCCATTTCATGAATAAAATGAGATGGGATTGACAACAGAAATCTGATTTGGAGGGAAAAAGGGTGTCTTCTGCCATTAATTTGTGCATGCTGTACCAGAACTGAGCAGATACACAGGACTGCATTCCACCTTTAGAGCCCCTCTTTTCTGTTTCCAAACCAATGAGGAATTTTTTCCAATCACTGACATAAACTAATACAGATTAATTATTGTTCTGACATTTAGTTTTCTTTCTCACTCAGAAGGTTGTTTTGTGCCAAGCATTAGCTAAACAGGTTCTTTAGCTAAACAGGTTCTTTAAATTCACCCATTTCCTCACCCTACTCTGAGCTGACTTCTAAGTATAGAGCTGTCTTGCTAATGCTAAGCCATTTAAATGAGTCCTGCACTGGGGCAAATCCCTAGTATCTTTTTCCTTTTTCCTAATTTATTGCAGTCAGAGGAGCGTGCATGGCAAGGTAATTGGAGCCTCTGATTTGGGAACAGAGCACACCTGATTTCAAATTTCAGAGGGAGCCCTATTCTGCAATGGTGATTTTAAGATTTGCTTGTTCTTGTAAGGTGTTTGTGCTGAACATTGATCAGAGCATGATTCAAATATCAATATGTGGTTTGAAATGTTTGCCCTCTCACAAGGCTGGATATGCTGTGGTATGTGCTGCTGGCTATTGTCTTTAATCTAAATCAGACTTCAGTTGCAGAACTACTAACAGGGTGTCATGGTTTCAGCAGTAGCAGTCATTTTTCTCCTTCTCAGTAGCTGGTGCAGTGCTGTGGTTTTGACTTTCGGCCTGGGAACAGCGCTGATAACACCAATGTTTTTAGTTATGGCTTAGTGATGTTTGGT
>JAOEHX010011517.1:21155-31455 GCA_025448015.1 Bolborhynchus lineola
TTGGTGGTAGCAGTAGTGGTTTGTGTTATACCTTAGTTACTAAACTGTTCTTATCTCAACCTGTGGGAGTTGTATTCCTTTGATTCTCCATGTAGCAAACTGCGTCACTGATTTACGGTCTAAACCACGACACAGGGAAGAGACATTTCCTTCCAAGACCTTTCTAGCTTTACAGTTACTGCATTAACCTTGCAAAACAAAGATGGTTAGTCTGTCTGGCCTTACAAGCCACATACCAAATCTTCATGTTGCTGAGCTGTATTTGACTGAGTATGCACTCTCTTAAAGCATGGTGAATAATGATGGGTGCCCCACTGCCTGTTTCATGTGCTCCACACTTGGGAGTTCAACTGAGCCACAGCCTGACCCAGCAATAGGGGTGTCTGCTGACTTGTTTCCTTGTACCAGTGACAAACTGTCTGTTCTGCTGCTGCTCTTTGCTGATGACACGTTCTTGTCTCAGCACAAATGTTATAACTAAATTGCTTGCAAGCCAGATGTGGCTTGAGGGCTGCATGTTGGCCACCCCTGTTCTATGAAGGAGGATAAAGTCTTCTGTCAGAAATGGAAGTGCTTTTCACTATTTGGAAAGGCAGTTTCACTTCTGCTGAGAGTGCAAATGTAAAAATGTCTGTCAGTCTTCAGGGAAAGTAGGATTGTGAAAATTATCCTTGAACAGAAGTACTCAAGTAGTCTTGCATCAATAATGTCCTAATATTGTATATGAAGTGTATTGACATGGCATAACATTATATATATATGTAAAAGAGATTCATCTTCATGTAAGCTTATGTAACTTGTAGTGCATATAGGTTATACTGGATATATCACTTTATGAAAAATATATAGGTTGTAGTAAAAAGGCATATTCTAACTAGAAAATGCTACTAAAAAGGTTACCTGGTACCTGTCCATGCCTAGAATTTACTGTATATTTGCAATCAATAGGTATACACAGCTTTGTTTATTTTGAATTACCTGGCTCCTGTATCCTAATGAGAAAAGCAAAAAAGACTTTGTCTCTGAAGTTTTGACACAAATACCTGTGTCTTTCTATAGGGAAGAGGACAGGAAGAGGAAAAAAATCTTGCGCTATTTCTTTTTTTTCCTCTTGCACTATTTCTTCTTTTTCCTCTTGCACTATTTCTTCTTTCTTTTACTTTCCTCTGCTTCCTCTCCTTCATTTTATCTAAATCATTATTTTCTTCCACTCACCAAAGAGAGTTTGTCATGTACTTAATACAAACTTGTCTATTAATAACAGCCGTTGACTTCCATCACCTTGCAGTTGCCCAAGCAAATGGAATACGGTGCTATTTCTGAATTTAAGGGGGGATCAGGGAAAAATGATGGACAACTCGCAATTTATATTTTGCTAAGTGAAAATTTTTTAGGAAGAACTTCTCTTTAAAAAAGCGTTAAATACATACTGTTCTATTGGAACTCTGTGAGAGTTATAAGCAAGCTGAAATGCTAGAAATCAAGTCCATGCGGCCATAAAGCTCTCAGACAATGTATTCCATACTAATAAGAGACTTTCTGGCAGACTTGTATCTGGGGACAGTGGTGTGGAGAGGACTCTTTTTTCTTAGAGAAATTTATCTATTTTACAAGTAATGTTACATTTTCAGAATGTTCATGTTGATTATAAATAAACTTTCCTACGTGAATCTCTCTCTAGTGACGGAGAATGGTTTTCATAAAGTTAAAATTTCTTTCCAACACTGTTTTTGGCATGCTTCTCAATTCTATTTAATAATACTAGGAGTAATACATACTGGGAAGGTCAAAGGCAAAGAGAAGAAATCAAACTTAACAGAAGGTACTAGTAAACCATTCTAAATTGATTAGGAAGATCAAGGAATTTAACACATTATAGATAAACTCTATAAAGAGAAATAGTAGCTATAAGAAAAGTTCAACCTGGCAACAGATATAGTCAGCAAACACAGACTGGAAGATAAGATGGTGTCTGCATTACAGTGATAATAGAACACATATTGTGTAATGCTCGGAGCAAAGTTTTATCATCCTTCACATTCACATACCTGCCTGGCTTTAGAGGAAGCTAGTTATAGATTGACAGACAGATATGTGCATACGCACACACATGAAAAAAATAATTTCATAAAATTTAATGTATATCAAATACAAACATATCACTATTTGTATGTTGAGTTCCAACAGGAAAAATTCACTTTCCAGTCAGTCACACACACACAAAAGTAATCATAAATGCAGTAGCTGTTATGGCATTATAATTTATTCTTGACATGCTGGAAGTATACATGTTAAATATCTCTACTCTGGAATTTTCAATGTATTCACAAACTATTTCTATATACAGTTATGTTAACATCAATGAATACTACTTCCAAAGAGAAAAATTAAAGAAACTCTCTTATTATATACAGGAATAAAGAAGTGGGCATAGCCTTCTTGAATTAGCACTTAACAGCAATTTCAATATGGAGCTCAAAGGTGAAAGACTTAGTTTTATGTACGTTGGATCTTAGAGTTATTAAAGACTGTAAAACTAAAATTCAGAGGCTAAATTTTTGAAGTAGAAAGAAACTGCATTTGATTTGATTTAGATGTCTGTAAAGCCAACTATAGCCACATCTATCGTGGGAATTGAATGTGAAATGTTTTCATTACTAATCTGGTACTGGTGGAAATGTTTTATGATTTTGGCATGGCTAATATCAGATTAAAATGTAACAAGTTAATAGAAAGAATAGGTTTATTATTCTTTTCTATTTCACTGTCTGTCTTTAAGTGTCTCTGTGCAACCGTTCTATTAACATCAGTGTAATTCTATTAACATCAGTGTAATTCTATTAACAGTGTAATTAGGTAACTAAAGATGTGTGACTGTTTTTAAAAGCTCTCTAATTAAACTGAGGACAAATTGCCAACTGTTGTGCCCACAGATACTCTGAGACATAAAACTGAAAGTGTAGAATAAAAAATCCACATGTTGTATTAGATTAAATAATCAGCATTGATCTGAAATTAAATGTTTGGTCTAGTATGCACATAAATTTTATATTTGATAGCAGATGTTGTAAAGAACATAAAATTAATTTGACTGATGATCCTTTATTATCAGAACCACTATCTATATAGGACAATGAATGCCCAATACTTGTCATTTCTGTATTTACCAGCGACCACATCCTCTCTATTAGTACTTCCACAATGGTGATTTCTCAGAATGAGTGTTTTTCTGGACTGCCAAGTGTTTACTCATTTATCATACACATGATCAACACAGAGGTTCCTTCTCCTGCAATTTATGTAATAAAGAGAAAATGTAGTGATACTCTCACTTAATAGGATAGAGTGGAAGTACCTAAAATGTTCTAAATCAGTCTCATCTCTGGCTCTATAAGCAGCAGAGGAGTACTTGACAGCATTACAGTTGACAGCCATTGCAAGATTTAGCATGTGATCAGTATGTTTTTCATGGAAACTTGGCAGAATGAGGCAAATTCCCTCTGATTCTCTTATTCTCTCTTCCTTTTTTCCAAACTTTCATACTGTATACGCCATATCCCATTTCAGCATAGCGTAACACAGAGTGAGTTCAGACATTTCTCAGGGATTATCACACTTCCTGGGCAGCAATATATCCAAGACTCTAAAAACACCCCAGAAATGCTTTGCTTGGAGTATGTTACTGCTAAAATGGGTCAGGTACTGAAAACAGATAGATACTGTAAAGAGGCAAGATAACAGTTGTTCTTGCTTACAATAGAGAATCAAGGCAGCGCACACTACCTCAAAAATAACTGAATCTGATTTATGCACTTGTTTGGTCTCCCTGACTTCCTGTTGACTTTGATGGGGCTAAGATTCATCCACACTTCACAGTGTATAATCAGCTTCTCTCAGTAACCAGCTGTCATTGACTAGCTATAGTTTGCTTGTTTGCTCTAGAGTGTAGTTGATGTTAACAGAATCACAAATCCCTATTTTTACCTACTGCCGAGAAATCATGAGGGGGTCATTTAAAGACACTGATTTAAGCAATTTAGTTTTGGGTCACACCTATTTATCAGGACTCCAGTGTATTGGAAAAGATTTCCCCTCCTGAGTTGTTTTCCTAAAATCTGTTGAGGCCTAAAAGACCAGGATGTACTGCAGAGGTTACTTTTATGTTAGTGAACCAGCCTGACTCCAGATGGAGATGAAATGTGGCACAATGCCTAGACAAAGAGCTGCAGCTTGCTGTGGGCAGTTGCCAGCATGGGCAATCACCTGCCAGAATCGCTGCATTTACAGCTTTGCATCCTAATGGTTAGTCTGAGTTAACTCCTGTACTCCTTCCCTTCTTTAAATTTGGCCTTTTCCATTATGAGGGCATGATGTGGAAAAATAATAAAAAGTGACTGCTACTCAGTGGGCAAACCCTTTTGCTCCATGCTTATACTGATAATTATAGTGATGTTATATAAAATGTTGGTCATTTGTTACGTTTCCCTGGTTTGGAATACATATGATAAAAACAATTTCCTACTAGTACAAGTAGAAGGCAAGGGTGAATTGTCCCCTTGTGAACAGGCATTTGCTGTAGTGTCTCAATGCAGACCCAAAAGTCTGCACTCCCCTGCTGAAACACGTAGCAGAGAAATGTAGGTGCAAGGAAAGGGATAAGCAAAAGAGACTGGAGACTAGTTCAGAAAAGTGCAAAGGGAGCAGAGGGAGCTGAGATCTTCTCTGTCGAGTACTTAGTGCCTCATAGTTAGAGGTACACCCTCATCTGGACAACTACAGTGAAAAATAGCCCACTGTCACTAGCTCTATGTGAGAAAAGACCAATAATTTATCTTTTTAAGAGCTTGATTTTTCCACACTGCTGGACTTCAACTAACCTGGAGGTTTGAAGTCAGCATAAGCTTTCCTGACCTTTCCCAGCAAATCATGCTCTTCAGGTTGCACTTCATGCTCCTTCAGAATTCCTCTGGACAGCTTGGTGCATGATCATCACACACCATGTCCAAAAGGACATGGCCTAGGAAGCTGTAAAATTAATTTGTATTTTAATGAACCCTCTGAAACTTACAATAGGAATTCAGTTGAACAGACCATGACTCATAGAAGGAAGTTTCAGTTTACCATTCATTTCTGTACATTTTTACTGCAAGAGTAACTAATTCTCAATTGATTAAAACCACTGTGGGTCTTGGGGATTGGTTATTTTTCAGGGAGACCTTTAGAACCACATCAGGAAAAAGAGCTCAAGTTGCCAAAGTGAACTCCTGGATCACTTGCTTATGTTAGACAGCAAGGAGCTAGTCAATCCTTCTGTTGCCTACAGACAACTGAGATATGGACAATGCAGGAGTGTTAGGAGTGTTTGTCCTGATATTTATGGGTAAAGGATTGGAGTTATCTTCCCTGATGGAGTACTGGGCTTCTCTTTTAATATCATCAGTAAACTGCAACCTTTGCATAACAGTTTGGGCATGGGGGAGAGGTGGTATATTCTTTTATGCTTTTATTGGTTATGACTGCTAAGCAAAACCATAGCATAGGAACTTGGAACTGGTTTAGATGCAGGACAACGTTCTTGGACCCATAGTGAAACATTATGTTGTGGAGACAAAAGCCTGTCTTGCCAGAGATGAGAGGCCACCATGCAAGGCCAAGTCGTCCCAGGGAGACGCAGACAGGCTGCCTTCCGGTGAGCTGGTAAGCCATCTAGTGGGTTGGGAGCACACAGGCAGCACACAGCCAGGACTTTTCTTGGCAACCTTCACATCTTAGCTCCAGGAAGAGCTGAAGTATTTCTGGCATAGGCTATTAATGGATAAAAAGCATGTGAACTTCAGAGATCAGCCTCCTGCACAATGTCCCAGGGCAAAGATGAGCAAGGCGCACTTTGCAAAAGGGGAGGAAAAAAAAGATGAATTGAGCCAAGTGGGGTCTGTATTTTGTTCTTATATTTTTACTGGCAGAAATGCTGCTGTAGTCTTTTGCAAAGCTTCAGAGTTCTCAATTTACTGTGAATACTCTTGGATCAAGCTATCAAAATGCATTTATAAAAAACTCAAGAGATTCAGAATGTGGAAATTATTATGGCATATTCTAGACAATCCCAAGGTTTGTTTTAAAACTTTGGGGTCTTATAAACAGACTCTCCTGCCTTCTTAATATTTGTACGCTATAATTGAGTGTCCATGAAAGATACAGGACATGATTTTACTGTTTATCTGGCTAAATTCTTATTCTCTTTCTGTGACTTTAATATCACTTAATTACAACAGTTATTAGCAAGCTCGTGTTTTTGCGTAATCCTACATTCCAATTTTTTCCATACTAAGCTCCCTGTATTGAAAGATTTTTTTCTAGAGGAGAAGGAAGAGGGCTGCTGGAAAGCAATAACATTTTGTAGAACAATCAAGAAGTATTTTGTGTATTCATCTAATTTTTTCAATTTCAGTAATTAAAAAGTATGGAAGGGGGAAGAAGAAAGCATTTTTTGGCCTTAAGGAACACATAGAAGTGTGGTAGTAAAAGTATTTTAATTGATATGTATAGGGGAAATCAGAAGTATTTGTTACTGGTAAAGAAAAGTATCAAATTAATTAATTAATTAATCAAGTGTTTGTGAAGGCGAAGGAAATTTTTTTCCGTATTATTCTTTAAAACAAAACAAAAAAACCCAGACACAAATACTTGATATAATTTTCATTTAGTTTCACATAGTGTAATTGTTCTAAAAGACTTGAACTAGAAAATTAGACAAATTGAAAAAGATAAATGCATTTAATATATTTCAACCTGAGAGCCAAGTAACCATCTCATATACCTATTCACACCAGTTCCGTTCCAGCCAATGGGAACGCAATGGTGTGGAATCAGTTCTTGATCTCTCAAGGTCAGTTATCTAAACACTACATAAATCCATAGATTTGCAAGAAAAGCTTCCCTTAATTGCTAGTGGAGGCTGGTGACATCTGAAAGTGGATAGGCAAAACTGTCATAGGTCCAAGACCAGAGCCAGTTCAGAGCATCTGGTAAAGATCACAGAGTGTTAAACTTGCATCTGCCTGTGATGCAGAGCCTTGTCTGTTAACTGCAATCCTCTGTATCGAGTTACACAAACAAGTGCGGATTTTAAGATCACTCATTAGGAGGCTACTTTACAAACTCCCTTTTCTGTCTTCAGCTTTAGTGCAGTATCAAACGTTCCAGGGGATAGGCGGTAATTCTGAAGCACTTTTATTTGAACTGCATAAGAGCAAAAATATTATTTGGACTTTCTCCTTCATGCTTTTCTGTCTATATATATGCATATATTACTCAGCTGCATACAAAGACCATCTGCTTTGTGTATCTGTAAATTATAGGATGGCATTAAACAGGTAATTGTATGTTTATATAATAAAAGTGCTTACAGTGTTGCGAGAAACATGAATAATTAGAGCTTAGTAACACAACCTACATCATATATGTGAATCAGTTTGGCTAATATTCTTCCTGTTTTCAGAATCTGTCTTTATGTTGGTTATTTTCTAGTTAATAGAACCACACAATTCACAGATGTTAAAATCTAGTACCTTGTTCAGATTTGTCCTCCCGTAGGTGTAATATATAGCCTTTTTGATGCTGCATAGCAAACTCATGACAAATTGGAAATTAAGCACCTATGTTATGTAGCAGCATTCACATCCAATAATAAGTAATAGATGTACAAAATGCTACATTACAACATTCTCCTTAGCCGTCAAGCAAGGTATTAGCACACAGTGCGCAGTAAAATAACCTCACTAATATGTAAAGCCTTTATCAGAGTTTCTGAAGATCTTTTCTGACTGCCTAATCAAATACCAGGGTAAGATTTCAGCAATGAAACGTCTGAAGAGAGGACTCCAGGTTTCATGGGGGTTTGTGCAGGTGCTTGTGCTGCAGATCTCCCAGTCTGGCTATGCCTACAGAAGCAAGCAGAACCTATGCAGCTTCTGTCACCCCTTCAGCTTTTGTGATTCTCTTTTGGTAACAAAAACTTAAGAGATGAATGTGGGAGACTCTAGTATTTACTTTCAGCTGAGGTTGAGGAGTTTTACCAGAGAAAGGCTGAGGCATGGCAAAAACTGCATATAAGGGCATTTGCTTAGTTACTAGGAATTGAACTGTTGCATGGTGTAAATGTGTCTGACACAGTCCCAAGAAACAGAGAAGGGTTTGAGAAAGCTGGCAGAGCTGCAAGATAGAGAGTTTCCTCTCTAAACAGATCATAGCTAACAGAAGCTATTTGTGGCCTTGATTTTTAGAAGCTAAAGGCTGCTTGGAGTTGAATTTATATTGAAGCTGCTTACTGAAAAGCTGAAAGGCCCCATCTAATCCTTTTGTTGCTTATCAGGTTGTTCTGGGAAAACAATTGCTTAATATGTTATATGGAGATCAGCTTTGACGGTATTATATTGACGCAGGTCTCTGGGCAGATAGCAGCTGAAGTAAAAATGTTGCTTAGGAAAAGTTACCTCATAACAGAGTCCTACGTGGTAAGTTTTGTAGTTAGATTTATATGCTGAGAAATCAAGTAATCACTGATGTTTCATACAAGTGTCTCCAAGGCTCGGATTTAACTGGATCATATCAACTGAGGGAAAAGAAACAGAAACAGCTTTCTAAAGCTGGAAAAAACAGGACAGGGCAGGAGTACAGTGCAGGAAGAAATGATGTGTGATGCACATGGCATCTGATTTCAATATGATGACTTTTCTGTCCTCTTTGAAAATGTATCTGGAGTATGCCATTTGTTTTAGTGTCCACGGAGTACTTGATTATTAAATTAAACATGACCTCTTTGTTCCTATCAACTTAAGAAAGAACTGCTGCTTTTGTAACTTTATAGATGGTTTTGTCAAGTAGATTTATAACCATTTTATTCAAATAATTCTTATTATCTTCAAAAGTTATTCCAACACGTCTGGCACCTTGCAGTAGCTTTGTACCTTTGCTGTAATTTAAATGAAGAGCTTGAAGATGATTGTTTCTTTTCCTCACTCTGAGATACAATCTTTCTGTCCTTACCCCTATCTGTTTCTTCCCTGTTATTCCGGCTGCCAGTTTTAGTTCCTTGGACAGCAGTGATGTCTTTGAAGTCAGAAGAAGAATGTATCTTTCCGCATGATCGATAGGCATTTGGCCACCAAGTCTCCACAACACTATTTTTAAAAATAATTACAGAAGTTTCCTCTGAGAGAAAGAGGAGAATAAATTCTTGAATGGCTCTGCATTAGTCAGATGAGGCTGCGATAAGCAGATAAAATAGGAAGGCTGGATCAAACTGCTACAGCATTGGGTTTTTATGCTTTTACTTTTAAATTTTTTTGCTAGATGAGTTAACACTTGGCCCGTTTGTACTGCATATTTTATTGGGGTTTTTTATTTTAAAATATTCTCCCTTTTCTCAGTTGATAATAACAAGTAGTGAAATGCCAACATCTCTGCTTGCATTGTACCATTTTAAGATATGTATTCCAGTTGTGGCTGGTATCAGCAGGCCCATCTTGTCCAGGCGGAATGCTGTGGCTGTGACAGCCTGCGCTCAGCTTGCGCCAGCCCAGGTCAAACACTAGTTGTCCAGAAGTTGTAGGGTACTAAGAGACAAATGCAAACTGGGGAGAGGAAGTGGGCAAGCATGAGAAAAATTAAGATGGGGCTCATTTAGGAAAAAAATATATCTCAAGTTTATATGAGCATGGGCAGAGCAGGCAGTGAAGGTCTGGCTGGAGCACAAGTTAGAAAAACAAAAAACTCTGGACACAGTGCTGCAATGACTGTGTCTGCAAGGCAGCAATTAGGGAATATATAAATAGTTATACATGTCTTACTAAAAAATTACCACAACTGATAGCGTTCATTTGCTACCCTGAGTACATGCTGTGATGCACTAGAAACGTGGATTAATTATGACTGTAGTGTACCCTTTTAGAGAAAGGAATGGAAAAATTTACTAGAGGGATGCATAATAAAGTATGATCTGCTTGAAAGCCAACAAAACCGTAGGTTGCATACGCCTACTAATTTTAGTAATAACACTGTGTGTTGAAAAAAGATACATTAATCACAATTCAGAGTTTTCCCATTTTATGTAATTCTTTTTTTTCCATTTAATGTAGGCTGGTTATAGAATCATAGAATAGGATTGGAAAGGACCTCAAGATCATCTAGTTCCAACCCCCCTGCCATGGGCAGGGACAGCTCACACTAAGCCATGCCACCCAAGGCTCTGTCCAACCTGGCCTTGAACACCACCAGGGATGGAGCATTCACAACTTCCCTG
>JAOEHX010011518.1:0-30498 GCA_025448015.1 Bolborhynchus lineola
ACTAGGTACTGTCTAACTGCTAAATTTTGTCTCAGTGACTACTGAGAAAAAAAAAAAAAAAAAAAAATTTTGGTTCTCATTTTGATAATCAGTTTTTTAACAAATCTCAATGTTAGGCAACATTTTTCTTTTCATTTGTTTTTCTCACACTCATTTGTAAATTAAATGTGCTAATCTCGATATAAACCTTAGCCAAAAAATAGACTTGCAGTTAGTTACACAGAAATAAGAGCATTTATTTGATTATTTATATATTTATTTATATTGGTATTGTAAGAATACAGCACTATGAATGTCCAAAGTTAATGTGAGTAAATTTGCACTGCAAATGCAAAGAATTGTAAGCTGGGAGAAACCTATATATGCTCTTCTTTCAATTTGTAAGTATTTACATGCAAACCTCGACAGTCTCAGAAGAACAGAAAGTTCTATCAGTGGTAAACTGTTGACATTTCCTAGGCACACTGGTGCATAGCTGGCATGTCATCTAAGACTATAGGAAGAAACAGCGAAGGCCAAAGCTCTATTTATTCGTTTATTCAGTACATGATAAAAAAGAAGAGACAAGACCATAAGAAAAATACATTTGTGTCAATAAATAGGACCGTATTGACATATTTAGATTTTGGTCCTGAAGGAAGCATTCACTGTTTTGACAATATGGGATAAATTGTAAAAATGAAAATGTTGAAAAGAAATAAGGGCATATGGAGGAAAATGCTAAAAAAAAGTCATTCCTCCCAAAGAAATAATTTTAAGGCAGACACCAGTTACTAAGTACTAATCCAGTGGCAACATAAACAAATCCTCTCAAGGCTTGGTGGGAAACTGTATTTAGATAGACTTAAAAAAATCAAGAAGAATAGTTTTCCTTCATTCATGTTCTATGAGCTTTGCTATAATTAATTTAAATAGTTTTATTTATTTTGTTTTGTTGGTTAAGCTAGGTGAATACGTTAGTTAAGATAGTTAAAATCAGTATTAAATGGTATTTCTTAAATTTATTCCACAGTATGCCTAAATCTGTAGCTGTATCTGCTTTACCCTTTACTAGAAAACAGAAGGAAAAGCTTTGTTACCCTCATACACTGTTCGACTACATATGTTCAATTACAGACAATACCACTATTTCACTAATGTACCACACTACTCCCTCCCAGTTGTAACTGGATTCTACCACACTATATTTGTAATAGTAACTACAAGTATAAGTTGCAGATAATGCCAAACTCTGAAATCATTACTGCCAGTGACCACCATCCTTACATATACATGTTGTGTAAATACTCATAAAGAATGCACAGCTCAAAATATTTCTTGTAGCTTTCAATGTTAATCCAACCTTTCGCAAGGCAGAGTGTTTAAAGGGAAAATACTAAGACACATTTCTTACCATGTAATTTTAAGATGGCAGTACTATGATCTGCCACAGACATTTTTAAAGAATCTGTTTAAACTAGCACTATGAATGACACTTTTCTCTTTGTTTTGAAGATGCTACAATTTTTTCTTTGGGTTGCCTTTATTTTCTGATCATTTGCCATCCTCTTGTTTCCCAGACCACTTCTCTGATTTTACATTAAAAAACCCCAAACCAACCAGCTCTATATTTGCATTGATTTTTTTTTTTTTTTTTTTTTTCTCAGGAAAAGCTCTTCTACTTATTACAATAGGCAGATCTCTTCTGGGTATTTTTTTTAAACTTATTCTGATTAACCATTATTTCCTTTACAGATGCAAAGCCAAGTTTGCTTTTGTTAGTCAGTGATACTTTGCCACTGAATCCAACATCAATATTAAGACTTACTTACACTGTAACTTAAAATAACTGTCAAGAACAATTTGAAAAGCTTCATATTTTGCAATCTTAATTAATTTTATGCTTATTAATTTTTCAAAGTTTAGCGACCACCTTTTTTTTTTTTTCTAAGCTCTGGCTTAAAATAATATACATGATGTTATGTTAAAATTCTAACAACTTGTTGAGAGCTTGCTAGTACATCTCACTGACAATACTATCTAAATATATCAATAAAACTGTATTTCCTTATATATAAAAAGAATTCCTTATTCTAGATCAATGCAGAAGTAGTCTGCACCCACTAACTGAAAATTAAATGTTCTTATCTACAAATTTGTCTTATCCTAACATAAGTGAGCAGAGTTCTGGTTTTATGGTTGAGGACTTTCATTTGAGTGTAGATAATGGAGCTTCATAGCCCTACTTTCTGCAAAATGCTGGAGAAACTTTTTTTTGATAAAATGATTTGAAAATTTATGACTGATTGCATAATTGACTTCTGAATGTTTAGAGGACTTGTCACCAGCATGTTTGGAAACCATCAAGGTTATTGCAACAATATTTAAAAATCAAAGCCCATTCACACATTTTGAAACTACTCTTATATAGCCATCAGTTAGCTTCTAAAACTTTCTTCGCCTCTGCGTGCCAAGAAATAAAATACCATGCCATATTAGCAAAAGGTATTGAGTAACAGTGTTGTTCCTGATTATTGATTATTAGTTACAAATCATGAAATGCAATATACTATAAAAGAGTAAAAAAAAACCAAAACAAAACAGGCTTTGAGATATAAAAGCAGAAAAAAAACCCCCAAAAACAGACTCCCAAACACGTCTGTGTTGAATAAAAGATGAACCTAATACTCCAGTGTGTGAGGAAAAAAGTACTTTGGACAATATAATAAACAGGGATTTTATACCTTTTACTACATATGTCGTCAAGTAGCACTGGTTATTAGCTTGGGCAATGAAAAAATTTCTCTTATCCCAGAAACCTCTGGGATCCTCCATATTTAATACTGTCTATGCAATATGAAATTTCACATTTATTAAACATGCATCTACACTGTCTTAAAAAACTAAGAAAAAAAAAGTTTTATGTGGCATACAGATCAAATGCTCTTTTTTACATCTATCAGGTTTGTGCTTTGATTTTTCAGGTAAAAGAGAATGTTCTATATGCTCAGGATTTGAACCTTCTATTTCACATTTGCTTGACTGTGTATTTTAAATAGAACTCACCATTAAACAGTGGTGTTCGATTAATACAGTGGCATCAGAACAAAAAAGATAATGTTAAATATTTGTGGGTTTTTTTTCTGACCCAGTTCTAAGTACATGTAGAAAAAGGACAAATTAAAAATTACCTTCTCAGAACTACACCTGAGCAATGCTTTCCTCCATGGTCTGTAAAAAGAGTGTGCAATATGTATATAAGATTACCATATTAAGCCTCATCTACACTTAAAGAGATTCTTCAGATTATTTTCTATACACTGTGACTCATTAAATATATTTTTCTGACAACAAGATGTACATAGGCTCTTCCTCAGAACATCAGAAATGCCATACCAGCTGAGGTTAGTTCATCTAAGTACTCAGCTTTTATCAAAATACATATTTAATAACATTCCTAACCCCAGAGAAACTAAGCCTGCAAATAGCAGGTGTGTGCAACTTCTCTTTTCTTGTTTTCATTATATTGAAGGATACAAGTTATCAAGTCAGGGAAGTATTTTCTGAATCCTGCAGGACACAATAATAGTTACAAATTAAGAAAATAAACAGCCTTTCTTAAATGGCATCTAAGCAGCCGCCAGAAGTTAAAACAAAGAAGCAGCATTGTCAAAAATACCATTATCTGTGCTGATGTCCTTAAAACAGTGTTGCAGAATCAGTGTCCATCTTTGAAATAGATTATTCCCTATTTATTAGTTGGACCTGTGAAAAGCTAATACTTCTCCAATATGCTTCATTTGTGCTTACAGCATTTCTCTGGGAACATGACAACTAAAGTTTAGTTGAAAGCCTTCAAGTCTGATCTCTGCTCCTGAGAAATCCATGAAGCTGAAAGTGTCTGGGTTTGCTGTTGTTAATGTTTTTAAAACACATCACTTGTGTGTTGGAGAGGTCAAGGAGGTGTCACAAACACAGGCAGGCTCAAACACATTTTTACATGGATTGCTCATGACTTGCGATGTGTACATTCTTCACTGACAGGAAAACACCTTGATTTAGTGTTATGGTTTATAGCCAGGAAATTCTCATCTAAGTTTTCAACCCGAGCTCTACACATACTGTGGCCTGAACTCAAACAGAGCTTAAGTAGTGTTTTCAAGTTTTAAAGTTTCAGTTAATAAGAATACTTTTCTGTGTTATTTATTCCCCATCACAGGAGACCAGCTTTTATCTATGGAATATCATTACCAGCCACACTGATATTTACAAACAGAGGAGGAACCTTAAGTTTTGGAGGGGGGAGGAGTCAGAGACCGAGTTAATAGTGTTCAAACGTCATGGCATCTTTAAACTGTATAGTAAATCTCAATTCTGAGTGCCTCATATGGATTTCAGGGACTTAAGCTAACTAGGAGTTCATAAGTAAGTTTCTGGGAGTTCTATCATTATGGGGTTTAAGGCATCCTGATTAGGTTTTCTAGTAGAAAGAGAAAGAAATGTGAAGCAAAACTGTCCATCAAACACTGCTTCCAGACGGTAATAATTTCACTGTATCATCAATTTCTCATTTCCATCATTAGAAATTTCTAGGAGTAATTAGGGCAATAATAAGCACACTGAAAAAATCTTGCTTATTTTATGTTTCTTACATGCTACTGAAAGAATAAAATACAAATTCCATGAAGAACTCAAGCACATTGCCAATTATTTTTCTGTACTCATACTATCAAAAGTCAATTTAAGTTACAGGATTTTGGCTATCAAAAAGATTGACTAATAGCATTGAAAACTCAAAAGTACCTGAGAGCCAAACAGAATGAAATTAAATACCTTGATATTTAAAAGGACTTGATAGCTTATTATTGAAAATCTCTCTTCTCATAAGAAAACTCTGCTGGTAGTATTTCAGTCCTCATCTTAGAATGTGAAATTTGAATACCTGCTCTTCAGATTACCAGCTGTAACTGTCAGTGGGCTTTCTCAGTCTATGTGAAACTGAAGTGTCGTACTACTGAAATAGGGCTTACCTTTCACAAGATTAATTACTGCTTTTGGATTGTTTCCTTGGTAAGATTCAATTACGTTAAATTTAAAAAGAAGTTCAGCTAAAACAGCACACAAAACCTGTTTGCTAATTGAAGAAATATGTCCTTCATTTTCAACATTTTTACAGAAGAAATTATTTCCCAAGGTGCCGGATGTATCTTTCACTATTATGACTTCATGTTTTTTTCCCAAAGAATGTATTTTTCAAGCAGTGGAAAACAATTAGTGAAGATGATTGGTTGGTTGTATAGATCTTGACTGACAGCTTCAGCAAATTACTCAGAACACTCTGTTAAAGCTCTTTTTTCACTTAAAGGATTTCCTTTCAGTTCTCTCCTTCCTATTTCTTTGAACTTCCACTGTGAGACTACAGAAAGAAACAGGTTTTTTCCCTCAAAAATAAACCGCATTATGCAAAATTTTAGAGGCCAGACTATCCGCTCTTTCCTTCTCATTAGCAGTATGTTCACCAGAAAGCAGCAGTGCAGGTTGCCAACCAGTCTCTATTCAATTTAAACAAACAAAAAAGTTGCTGAGAGTTTACAATTAGTATTTTATCTGTATAGTGTCTACAAAGTACCAGCTATATAAAAGACCATGCTTTAGTGGAAGAACACTGGATTTTTCTTATTTGGCAGCCAAATGAGAAAAAGAATAATTCTTCTTCCTTCTTTTTACCACTCAGATAATTTTTTTTTCACAGACTAAATGAATCCCAGGTTAGATCAAATCTGCTATAAAACTTTTGCTGAGTTACATGCCTGTTTTTACTGAAGTAAATGTTTGACAACAACAATAATCATGATCATCATTTAAGTATTAGACAGATAGCTGTCCAGATGAAGTTTTGGTGTGCTCCCTTTGGCAGTTGTGAACCTTTAATTAGTCAGTCTTTACCACAGAAACAGGAAATACAGATCTCCTGTCATTAACATTGCTATCATTTTTAGGTATGCCATTCATAAAAGTATGAGTTTTAAAACAAATATTTTTTTTCACTTCCAATGATCAACAAATGATCACTAACTCTTCTCTGGATACCTAAAAATGATAGAATTCCTAACACAGGTCCCATATGATAAGTTTGTACTGGTATATGGAGATGTAGGAATATGGTGATTTGATTTAATTTTTAAATGAGGGGACTTATCTCTTTGCACAAAATACAAACAAGTTAACTCCCTCTGAAAGAGTCAAAGAATGAGAATATTCCCTGAAGTTTTTACAGAAATGCTCTTTTAAAATGATACCTGAAGGCTACTCTTCTGAAAATTGCCATCAATAAAGCAAGGAGAAAAAATAAAACTGAGATTTTCATCATAGGTAAACCTTACTGACAGTTTAGTGGTGGACCTGGCAGTGCTGCAGAGTGCTTGGGCTTGATGATCTTAAAAGGTCTTTTCCAAACTGGCTGATTCTATGATTCTAATTAAGAATATTACTAATTACAGATATTTCTTGGCAATTTGGATTACAGTTTGAGAAATCCTTTTAGTTATTGTTTAGATCTTAGATTTCTGAGATACCAATTATCATCAAACTTTCAACTTCCCTCTGTTCCCATGTTTCGAACAAAGCCACAACCCTGCATGTTTCAAATCTTGTATGCATTATAAAATGGAGATTTTGATCCAAATCATAATTTTCCTTCCAATCTTTAATTAATTGCTTGAATCACCTCAATGGAGATGTAATAAGGCTGTGCAGCAAATTATTGGGAATAAGAAATATACATCAACACTAATCACCTGCTGTAAATTTTTGTCAACTATGATCACAGTATGAAATATGGTAGTTGGTAGGAAAAAAACAAGATGTGACCACAGGGATTTGAGGCTTGTCTGAAGATCAAGCCAGCAGGCCCATTTGCTAGCAGGCTGGTTTGGAACTGCTCTTTGAAGCTAGTAACAACTACCCTGAGAATTGTATTGTATTGCTACACTGCCAAAAGCAGGGGTGAATAACTAGATAAGGTATCACCTCACCTCATCCTCCAGGTTTGTGCAACTTGTCTAAATAAAGTGCTATAATAAAAGTAAACTATTTCATTATTTTGAGTGCTGCAAGTTTTGCTGCAAACCTGAACTTCCTGAAAGATCTTTTTAAATAATTATATAAACCAAAAGTTTAAAAAGGAAAGTAAAAATGAAGCTGTGGCAATCTTCTTTCTGCTTATAGAATCAGGAGGAAATCAAAATTAAACTCATCTCTACAGTTTCATGTCCAGATTTTTAACCATTTTGTATTTCTAAGGAAATGAAATCTATAATTTAGATTAGTTATTCTTGTCATTTTTAAATTATGAAAATACTAACCATTCCCTAGCTCTGAAAGTACCTCAGGGTACCCATTTAAGATTATAAACTTACTAGCAGACATCTGTTACAAGAGTAAGGATCAAAGGCATCTGTTGCACACAGGGGCAATCCATGTCTCCCCCTTGAGACACAGATTTCAAAGGCAAAGGCCTAGTCTCCATATCACTCTGTTATATGGACATTATGCACTGCATCAGCAAATACTGCTCGCCTATGTGCCACTTTTGCACAATGAATATGTGTCCCTTAAGGAAGGGTTCTGTCCCAAATGGTGGGTTATTATATATCCTAAAGAGGTATGTGTATCCTAAAAAGGCTGTATATGACTCTCTGGCAGCAGGATAGCTAGTGTTTCTGCTGATCTTCTCCAAGACATCTATCCATTCCTAATGCTCTCTCTAATTTAAATTATCTCCCTCCCTGTCACATACACTTTTTTTTCAGATGCTTCATAGCCACCTTCCTGAAAACAAATGATGCTACCTCCTGATCTCTGGGGTACCACTGTAGCTGCCTATTTTGGCATAAGTTGACATCCTGCTTTCTATTTTGGGGAGATTTTCTGGTCTCAGATAATAACAGTCCTTCACTTAAAGCTGTCAGAGAACTACTGAATCTTTATAATGTACAGATAATTCTGTACACAGTATAATAATAAATGACTTGGTTTATTGTTATTGGTTGGTTACTTGTTACTGATTTTCAAAGTATGAGAAAAAGCAATGCACACCAAAATATGGCCTGGATGACACACATCACCTATATTATGGCCTGTTGGTAAACTTTTGCAAATATAATTGAGATGAATATTAAAAGGTTGATTTAGAATTACACATACTGTAGAATCACTTGAGGTAATAATAAGCTGCTATTCAACCAGCAATGTTGTCCCCAGTGACAAGAGGACTATGCACACTGGGAACCTGAAATCTATGGATCAAGAACAGACAGCTTGGAAAACAATAGAAGAAATTAACTTGGAGATATTCTATTCCTTTTCAACTCACTTTTTGCACAAACAAGGGAGCAGTGATTTACTTCAAGTGACAAGAAGACAAGAGGTTTTCTTGGTGCGTTAGCACAGGCAGATGGCTGTACTTGATGTATTTCATTGGAACATAATCAGTGCATTGCAGAGGCACGCAGAGAGATGACAAAAGCAACAGAAGAGCAGCTGGGATTTAGGACTGGCATTACTGATGAAACTGGGGTGGCATGGCTTGAGGTTTATGTGAAAGACAAACTGGAAGGAGAATGTGAAAAACAAAGGCATATAATAAAAAAATACATGTGTTTTAAAGCACACTTAAGTGGCAATTTCATGTTTTACAGGATTTTTTTTTTCTTTTTTTCTTTGCAACCAATAAAGAAATATTTCAAAACTTGACATACCATGTTTTTCTTTCTAGAGACAACTTCTTGTAGCATCATGTTACAATACAATCTGACACTTTGACTATGCATTGGTATACCAGTACAGGTAACCTATATTTTTCTATGAATTTGATTTCCTTTCAACATGGATTGTTGAACTTATTCACACAGTGGATTAAAATGGGAAGAAACCCCCAAATCAAAATATGGGTTTTTTTTTTTGTGATTATAGCTATAGTGTCATTCACAATAATAGGGAAATTAAAGTTGTCATATGTTCCAAAGAAACCTGGTATTTTAGCATAAGTGTGTTTACCACAAGGTTATCTTTAGAATACCTTTTTATGACAGGAATTCAGTTTATCTCATCAAAAAATCAATGTGCTCATACCCTTTGTAAACCCTCCTTAGGAGACGAGAATAATTTGAGCAGAAGTAACTTTTATGCAAACCAGAAACAAATAAAAAAGGAGTCAGTTTACTAAGGCAAATTAAAATAGGATAGCAGACATTTGTTGGGTATTTGAAAGCATCTCCTTCACACAGAAAGTATTTTGATGTCTTTTACTTGACTTACAGAGGTATTCAGAATCATTTGATTTGTATATTTCTATTCTAAAACTACATAAACAGATAAAACCTACACATAGATTTATTTAAACATCTTTTCAGAAGCGTGTCTGAAAAAGCACATTACCTTGCTGCACCATTTTAAAATTCTCATTAAAAGACCTTTCATAATCTGATATACATTGTATTTACTACCTCCAAAAAATATATTATAGCCAAATAAGCATTTAGTTAAATTTAGATATATATATTTTCAGTTTGTGCCTGCTATAGAACAATCAGTGATTCGAACATTAGAGCAAACAGCAGAATACCAACAGCAGGAGAATTGAAAGCCAATACATTTGATTCACTTAGCTGTGCTTAATCTCACTGCTAGGCAACATTAAGAATTCCACATTATGCTTCTAAAAACAGATTGAAAATTTGACATTATGATACTATCAGTTCAGCTAATATTAGCATTGGAAAACATATCAGGACATGAGAGAGAATCTGAGAATATCAGATCCATGCCCACTTCTCTCTTCTCCCCACATTGTCCCATCTAGAATAGAATCACAGAATGGTTTGGGTTGCAAAGGACCTTAAGATCAACCATCCTGCCACAGGCAGGGACAACTTCCACTAGACCAGGTTACTCAAAGTCCCATCTAAACTGGTCTTGATCACTGCTAGGAATGGATCACTCACACTGTGTTCCTTGGGCAACCTGTTCCAGCGCCTCATCACCCTCATAGTAAAATATGAAATATGAATAGAATATGAAATTAGACTCATTCATCTATAAAGAAGATCATATATTAAAGCATGGACACAACTGACAAAGTTTGGGAGTCCCTCTAAAGGGTGTGCTTTTACTGAAACAGAAACAACAGGTTTGGCATGAGATGTACCAGTGGAATCTGTGTCTGATGTTGCAGGACAACAGCAGACCCATGAGCCAGCCAACAAGAGTGCACCACTCTGTCTGGGAGAAAGGCACAATCACAGCACGACAGCTAGTACAGTTTGATTTATATTTAGGACTATTTTCTATAACTATTGCAATAGTTTGGCTGTAATTAAAAAAATACTCTGATTGCAATTTGGTATAAACTACCAGTGACTAAGATGGCAAAATTCAGAGAGCTGTAAGTGTATGTTTATGGTGCAATATATGCACAGATCGCTGTCAGCAGAGTTGCTCCGAAAGTGCTAGAGAACTAACAGTAACTAATGTGCTCCATTTTTCATAAACCTGCATGGATCATGCATTTTAATAGCAATAACACTTAATGCATGTAATTCTGCTCTAATTGACTTGACTTGCTGATAGGTGCTGACATTTCCTGTCATTTGTGAATAGCCTTCCAGACTTTCCAGATCCTGTTTACAGGGGTCTATTGCTCTTTAAAAAAATCACTTTTTTTGCTGTATATAAACAAAAGAAAGCAAATGTCACAAATGCTTTGTGAAATTATAATGAGCTCTACATTAAATGTTAGATGCATTGGATGTTCAATCCAATTATCAGTTAGTTTTGCAGCTTATGTATACGTTAGCAAGTAATTTGGAGCAATAGAAGAGGATCAATAGATCAAAACAGATGGCACTGAGGCCCCTGCAATGATGTATGTCTGGTAGAGGAGTTTTATCACAGGTGACATTTAATACTGTCCACTGGACTGAGCGCTCCTACCAGGCATGTAGCAACAACAGACCACAGGACTGGTCCTTAGTAATGACACTTAGCTGCTCTCCGAGAAGGATCAGAGTGTATTTGGCTTGCACCTGCAGTGAATCTTTTTTGGAGGGGTATGTTTTGAAGGCTTTACTGGTTTCCTCTAAAAATGCAAACAGCTCTGTGACCCACTTCTTTGATGTGCAAGCAAGTGGGGATGACCTGGAGGCTCAGCAAGAACTTCAGCTCTGCCTCAAAGCAAACAATGTATGTAGACACAACCTAATGGAACCAGTTGTTCAAGCAGGATGATATTTTTCCAGTCTATTTGACAGGTATTTGCAGAGGAATACTATTTTTGCTTCCAAATTCTGAAGGAAATGTGTGACTTTAGGCCTCCCTGCTCAGTCTTTCCAATTTTCCTCATCTTTAATTTACTCAAATTTCCCCTTGCCATTTCTTTCATTCCTTTAGTCTTACAAATTGCCTGTTTCCTGACTGCCTCCTTCTACTTCTCCTCCATTTTGTCCCTGTACTTGAGTAAGGCTTCTCCAGAGTGAACACGTGCCAACCTAAGAAACAAGAATATGCTAAGCCTTCAGTTCCAGGCACTGACTCCTGTGCTCCCACAGATGGGGCAGAGCAGTTTCCCTGTGTAGTCCTGCTATAGCGCAGTCAGGGAGGTCTCTTAGTTGTGAAGGATTTGAATTCTACAGTTCAGTACCCAAGGAGATAATAAACTTAAGAAGGCAACATGGATGATAAAATATTTTCATACAAAGAGGAAATCAATAAACTAGATCTCTTCAGCAAAGAAAAGAGATTACTGAGGAAATATGAAGATCTGTAAAATGATGAATAGCAGAGAGTAGGGAACTCTTACTAGTCATGTGAATCCACATCAGTGTTTTGTTTCAAGAACACTTGAAGCAAATAGCCACTTTGGTTCACACTACAGAGCAGCTTCAGTGAACATGAAATAGATTCCTTTGAAAGGAAAATAAACTGAAAGATGTACTTCAGATATTCACCTAAAATGATCCAGCCACTAATAGGTGTTGATGGAAGCAGACTACAGCTAGTTTGAAGTAAAATCCCTTCAAAGGCCTACTGCTGATGTTCATACTCATCATCACATAATCACATAATCACCAGTATGAAGTTTCATTCTGCATATTCATTTCCATCACACTGTATTACTTGCTACGGTAAGCATATCCTCTGTTGCAAAACCCTGAAGGCATCAAATCAAGTATCGGCTTTACAAAGTAGATGATCGGTATTTGACTCATTGCCACACACTCAGTTTGGGTGGTAAAGTTCTAAGTGGGTTCAGGAGTTATTGGACAAACAAGTTGTCTGTATCATATACTGACACAGATGAAATTTCTTGCACAGAAAATACAAAAACTACTGATTATCAGAAAATCAAACCAGTTGACAGGTTATTCCATGCTTGCCACATTATCATACTTCCTTTGACAAGCACAACACAAAATCATTTTCTATTTCAAGCTGAGCTCCCTGAATTCAGTTTCAAGAGACCTTGGAGATTCAGAGTTGCAGGATGGTTTTCTGGTGGTGCTGAGGAAGCACCCACTTGTATGCTCAAGGCAGAGCAAAACACCATCCACCAAATACTGAGATAAGCAAGAATCTCAGTAGTGCTGCACACCTCTACACACAGCTGAACAGCACCTTGAACACAGGCTGGGCATTTTGGAGTTGCTACTGTTTGATCAAGAATCATGAGATATTTTGTCTTCTGAGAAGAAGAACATTTTTCCCCAGGTATTTCTGCCTCACAGTCATTCTATATTCATTCAGTCCATGGGTGTGCTTACTTTAGCATTCTGGTTTGGATCAGGAGTGAGATTTTTGAAGTGAATCTTGCAGTGCCTGCACCTGCAGTGCTTTGATTCCTGTCACGTCTCAGACAGCAGGCACAAACTGCATTGCTTTCCAATTAAACTGCAGAAAGTGGAAAGATGCACTCCAGGACTTTACCTAAAGTATTCCAGTATCTAACACAAATACAGCCCACAGAAATACTACAGCTAGAATGAAATAAACACGCTGAAATTCACATAAATACAGACATCGTTTCCTCAATAGCAGCTATTTCACTCTGCAGATCTACTCTTACTGGACTGCACTATTTGCTAATATAGCCATAAGCCTTATTTCTTAACCACTGGTGAGCTGTTTTGTTTCAGTTTGATAAAAATAAATTAAAAAAAAACCCAAAACCAAAAAAAACCCACACCTAACCTAATAGAAGGCTCAAGATGGAAGCAGTGATAGGAAAGTTAATGATACATGTTCTGTTAGCAATGCTAGAAGTCACAAATTTAAAAGGCACTACTGACTACCAGGGCCAGCAATTACAAATTAAAGACACCCTAAAACATCCCAAGGGAGCAATTAAAGTATGTGTGAAGAAGCTGACTGCAGTGACAAAACACTTCTCAAGCTTGAAATAAAGTCTGGAGTAGAACTTAAAAAAGATAGTAGTTTATTTCATCTGTACAGAATCAATCAAATTCAGTTTAATATGTGTTAAGTTTTGACCTAATAATTTCATGTTGCTGCATCAGGAAGTGAGAAATCAAGATCTACCTCACACTTAGGATTTTACACTTTTCAGACCAAACTGAGTTCAGATTATTACTTCTCTGTAAGTGTTCCACAGCCAAAACATGGCCCTAATATTAACAATATTAACTGACTGACAGTGCAGTCAATAAGCTGAAATTTGTGCCACATTTTAACTTCCTTACTCAGTCACCCACAGATTTAATGAAAAATAAAATCAACAAACTGTTAAAACTTGAGGTTTTCAATGGCACCATTAGAGACATTTTTATGGTGCTACTAAAAAATTTACAGAATGGGGATTGGGCACTGTTGAGTATTAGAAATTTTGCATTGCATGTATGCACTATCAGGAATGCTGGCCTTCATTCCTCTTAAATAAATCTAAAACCCCCTGTGATTTATAGTGGAACTTGGATACTGTAAGCCAGTTTGGGCTTAAAGGTGCAGACTGATAGTGATTAAGTACTGCTAAACAAACTATTGCAAGCAGAGTCTATAAATACAGCCTGGAGCTTTTGGTGTGGCCAGTAACAGGGGAGAGAGTCTAGCACAGCTTAAGCATCGCTATGCTTTTGAGAAGTTTGTCTTTAATGCCTTGTCCAGAATATGAAATTGCACATATGAAACACAAATGGTTTATAACAGCCATCTTTCTTCCACACATTTTAGATTCTATCTCTTTTCCCTGCCTTCACATTTTGCTTTTTCTTTGCATTCTTGGATCCTTGGGACTCATTCTTTGTGCACGTCTGCAAAACATCTGCTGCAGCTGGAGCTGTATTGACCTAGAAGAGGGAGATGGTAACAGTGGTACAGAGGAGCAAAAATACAGAAGAACAAAGAAATGGGAACAAGTTAATCTGACTGAAATATGAATTCCTCCATGTTGTGTGCAGGCTCTTTTTGCTGGTCAGTGGAGTGCTTAATATAGTTCTCTCTCAAATAAGAAATGCACTATTGCTTTGCAGTTAGAGGATGCAGTATATTTAAAGCTGTATTCTACCTATGACCCAAGATACATTAATTACACTAGATCAGACAGTTCAGCTAAGTGTTGAAGATTGTTATTGCCTGGTTTAATTCTCTAACTTTTTTTTTTTTTTTGCTAAGCACATCTGATCAAACAAAACCTCAGACTTCATCTCCTCTTGACTTATCCATTTAGCCAAAGTAATGCACAGAACGTCAACATGATTTACTTTTTAAGTGCAAATAAATCATACGCACTTAGGAGTCTGGATCTCAGGCTTTGCAATTAGGGTGTACACCTACTACAGAGACTATCAGCAATGCTTTCAAGTATCTTGTAGTTACATTCAATTTACTAGCTTTGTCTCCTCTTACTGTTTCAGCTCAGTCGCAGCTTTTCATGCGTCAGAATCATTTGTGGTCACACAGAGATACTTGTCTCTGGGTTAAAATGTCTGTAAGCTGTCAAAGTATTTTAGTGTAAACCTCTGTGACTGAATGTTTAGTGGTGCTCTCAGCATACAAGAGATAGGCTTGCCAATATTATTTACATATGAAGATAAATGGGCAACATTACTCGAGTTACCCTGAAGTAGCCAGTGCTTTAGGATGCTATTTAAGAAATGTTTTTTCCATGATGTGTTTTTCTATTTAATGGATCTAGTTTTATCTTGTTTCACCTTTTTTTTTGTATTAATTTTAGGCCAATCATACAGAAATGAAAAAAAACATATATTTTCTCAAAAAAAAAAAAAAAAAAAAAAAAAAGAAAAGTCAGTAACCTGAAAAAAGAGATTAAGAAAAAAATACTTTTGGATGTTTTAATCTGCAGAAGAGAAGCAGGAATAATGCATTAATGCTTACTAGCAGCAACTGCATCTCAGTTTTTTTTCCCCGTCACTTCAGAACATGTATTAGAAATATTTTTATTCACTGTATTACATATATTCCTTCTTTTATTTCTTTTTCTCTCATTAAAGATATTAACATCTGGAAAAATATTTTATGATGGCTGAAAAAATAGTCATACATCTTGGGGAACTTAGGAAAAAACAATTCTGTTTAGAAATAATTTTATTTTAATACTGTATTCCTTACCAAAGATATTAAGGTTGAAGTAGAATATTTATTTCTGATTTTTTTTCTCCAGCTGCTTCTCTATCCGAACTTTTCATGAGGTTTGTTAACAGTGCAATTACTTCCACAGCAACCAGTTTTGGTGTCACAAACAGACGATTATGACTACAGTATACAAAAGAGCAGCAAGAACATTAACTCTAAGAAACAACCTGGGGTATAGGTGTTCATAATTAATATCCCAAGTACTAAAGAATACAGGAAAAGAATTAAGCATATAACAGCATGGAACCATTTCGGAAGGAAAGGGCATGCAATCACTTTTCATAAGAAGCAGGATTATTTCCAACTAATAGTAATTCTATTATTCTGAAATCTGGGTAGGATTTAAGTTGTGAGACTCTTAAGTTACAGGGTATAGGTGGTATGTATATATATTATGATGGGCAGGAATCAGTTGCTTAAACATAGGTGCTAAGCTGCATCTGACATATTCTGGTGTGCTTGGTATACCTGCAATTGCTGTCAGGTAAGATAGAAGACATATGGGAGGTGTATGACGTTCTGCATCTGCAGCTGAAGGTTTAACAGCATGTTGTATGACATTTCAGACTGTACCAGAAACCTGAATTGAATTGATGCCCTGCCCATGGCAGGGGGGTTGGAAGTAGATGATAATTAAGGTCCTTTCCAACCTTAACTATTCTGTGATTAAGACCATGTTGTGCCAGTCCTGTGTTATAAGGTTGTTCTGGCTATTGTAGCATGTATCAGAAAAAAATGAGTATTTATGTTTAGGCAGTTGTACTGAGCCCCTACAATGAGGTGTCTGAATCACAGTCCTAATCCTACCTTTAATGACAATTTAGAGACACAAATTTTGTTCCTGTGATGAAATTTTGGTAAAAACAAAACAAAACAAACCAAACAAACAAACAAACAAACAAAACAACAAAAAACCCCCCCCAAAAAAATACAAAACCTCCAACAAAACCAACAACTGTTCATATCAGAGACCACATGGAAACTTCAGCCTGCCTTTAGAAAATATTGTGATGGCTACTTGGAGAGAGATTAGTTCTGTCTGAGCAGAAAAAAGTAGCTGTAAGTAGAGATTCTAATTTGGTTTAAAATGAAACAAGAACTCTGAAGAGCAGTCTGTACTGAACTCCTCACTAGTGCTGGAGAAATCAAGGAGCAGTTACTGCATTTATCGGGTAGGTATCAGGCAGCTAACATTTTTAACAGAGAGAGGCAAGAAATAAGGTGAGAACAGAAAAAGAACCAAGGAGGGAATATCTGGCTTAATTAGATGTTGTCAATTCAACTGAATCTCAGGAAATTTGCCTTAGAGTACATGAAACACTGACTACAATGTCAGAAGCATTCACGGTTATCTTTCAGACCTTCGAGAGGACGATGACATTTCAGAAGATTTAAAAAGGTCAAACATAACCTTTATCTCTAGAAAGCGGGAAAAGAAAGAGACAAGAAATTATAAACTACCCATCTTACATTTGGTTCCATTTCAGGAATACTGGAAGAAATTAAGTATTTCAGAAACCTGAAAGATAACAAGAAGATGAATAGCAGCCAGATTGTACTTGTCATGAAAGAAGTCATTTCAATTTCCTTCTAAGAATAAGGCCTTATAAAAAACAGAGTAGCAGAAGACATACCAGCTTAAAAAATATTTTTGACATCGCCTTACAATACATTTTTATAAGTAATATTACAGACAAGAATATTCTAAGACACCTGCAACACTGGTTTAAGAACTGCACTCAGGGAGTAGTTATCAGGAGATCATTGTAGGACTGGAAAGATATATAATGATCCACAGGTAGAGATCCAGTAACAGGTCAATAGTCTTCATCTTTCATTGACAATATAAGAGACAGAATAGAGAATGTATCTATTGAATTAACAGGGAGCAATATAAAAAAATGGATCAGAAAAAAGGACCAACAAAATGACAAAATGGTCTTAAAGAAACAGGATGGGATTCACTACAGAAAACCAGCAAAACCAAAAAAAAAATCCCACAAAATAAACCAACAAAAAAGCCCCCCAAACCCGCAACAAACTAAAAAAAAAAAGCCAAACAGCCTCCCCCCTGCAAAAAAAAAAACAACCAAAACCCACAAGCAAACCCAACCTACACTGCTGTTTAGTGAGGCAGAAAAATCAGCAGCACAAATACAAGATGGGAAACAACAGGCAGAGTGGCAACTGTAAAGGGAAAAAGTCTAAGGCATGAGAGCTGACAGCAAGCTGTCAATGCCAGGTGAGTGGAAAAAGGCTATCATACCGAAATGCAGAAAGAGAAAATTTTTTTGCAAGCCACATGGAATAATTCTTTGGGACTGGCAAAACCTTTTCTGTCTACTGAGTCCAGTTTTGGGCCTAGAATTTCAAAGAAAAATTGGCCAGAGAACCTACAGGGGAAAACCTAGGTGTCTAATAATCATATCCTATACAAACTGGCAGATTTATTGTTCACAGAAGACAGATTACTGAAGCTAGAATATAAGAATGGTCTCTAATATTCAGAAGCAGTTGGAAAGACAAAGGAAATAAGCTACTTTCCATGTCCTCAGTATATAAGAAAAAGAAATAATGGTATTGAATCCTAACAAGGAAAATTTAGTTAAGAAATATGAACATTCTTTAAGATTAAAGCCAACTGAATACAGGAATAGTTTGTGGAATTTGTGAAATGGTCATCCTCAGTAAAGGGTCAGATCTGCAGTGTTGTTGGTACAGGACTGTCTTGGATCAAAACAGAGAACATGAACCTTTGAAGTTCCTTCTAGGACTTCCTATTTTTTCTGATTCTTTTGATCTTTATCTCTTCAGCCTAACAGCTGTAAAGTAAGGACCTCCACTTTTATAAGATTAGTTCCTTATTTTGAATTTTGAAAGTATATATGTATATTTTTTTTTCTACTCTGAATTTCATCTGGTAGTTTAGTTTATTATTATTTTTGTTCTTGCTTATTTATCAGTTTATCAGTTTGATACAGGCATAAGGCTGAAAGTATGGCCTTAGAATAATATTTAGTGCAGTGCCTGTGGCTTGCATTGGGATAAAAGATCTCTTAGAGACAAAGCATCTGATAGTTTCTGATATCTTACAGGACAGAGAAGAGCAAAATTTGATGGAATTTATCTCATTCACTAAAAATAGAAAGGACACACAAGAATACAAACATTTCAGTCCCACTGACAATTTGAGAATCTGTATGAAAACAGCATGTTCATATGGCAGTAATCCTATCATCCTTTCATTTCACATATATTCTAAAACTTTGCTCCATATTTAAATTGAATTTCTACTGGTTATTGTATTATCACAGTTATCAGTCACAGTATTATCTTTCTTGTTACTTTGGTGCCGTTTTACTTCAGTGTTTTTGTATTTCCCACTTTGGTGTTACAATACATGCTTTACCAAGCATTTATTTATTGCTTCCCATTTACCCTCTCTAGCAGAAAAGGTGGATAAAACAGAGGATTAGTTGTATTTTATTCAAATGTCCATACATTTGTAAAGCTTTGAGTGGAATGATTCACCTCCTAAATATCCAGAAAGGTTGGAAATTACTGGGCATTTAATTCAGCAGCTATTTATGAAATTGTAAAAGAAGCTTTCCTTGGAACAAGTGAGAACTCCACCCAATGCTTCTACAAATAGTTAGACCAGGAAAGGAAGCATAATAGTTACACACAAAATACTGCCAAAGCATTTCTCTGTTCCATTTCAGTATCATCAGCTGTTTAATGATCTGAGAGGGAAGATAATGGCATCAAATATTGACATTTGAACTGCTCCACTAGATATTAGTTTTCTGTGTGCTATTTTGTTCTTTATCATTCACCCTCCCATTAATACTTTTTATTATTATTGGCTACTAGGGTCTAGGACTAAAGAAAATGTAGCCAAGGAAAGCAGTCCTTGGCTTGGCAACAGAGACCAAAATTAATGTCAGAGATCAGTATCAGCTGGGGAATTGCTATCTTTCTGAACACTCAGTATGAAATGATTTGAGCAGAAAAGAAAAAGTCTGGATCATTAATGAGGCTGTTATAACACTGTAAATTTGAGCACAGAGAATCTATGCTAAATGACTGTTCCCAACCTCCCTTCTCCAAACCCATCACTGAGGACTAAAGAATAAGAGATGCACTAGCAAATATTAAGCTGGTGTGTTCCAGTATTCAGGTGATTAATTCAACTGCATCCAAAATTAGCTTCTTGGGTTTCCTGTACCATGCAGAGATACTTACATACCTTGGTGCATAAAGGTAATTGCATAAAGTACATTGAAATATACAGTATATGGAGTATTTAATACAATCTCAATGACTAAAACACAATTGTTCATGTTAGTGGCCAAAGCAAATAGCAGTTCTGTTGTGTGCTTAAGGACACATTAAATATGCTCACAGTCTCTGAATATACTTCCTAAAAAATAATAACAAAAAAGAAGCTCTTTTTCCTAGGGCATAAAGCACAGTTTCTTATAATCATCCTTTGGGAACGCAGTAAGATAAGGCAAGAATCACCTCCAAAATAGATCAGAAATAACATGCAGAACAAAGACTTTTTATTCCCACTTGACTTAGAGCTAGAACACATCATTTACACCAAATTCCCAAATGGGACACAAGTGTTCAGCTGCCACTTTCAAATGCCTAAATAAAAAATTAAGCCCCTCAAAAACCCAGACAGCTCTTTTGCGTAACAGTTGCTGTAGACAACTTCCTCAGGTACCTAAACCACTTCAGTGTAATTTCAGCACCACAGCCTCCGTTTTTGACCACACTCAGACTGCATGCATACTGACTGAAGCAGGCAGGCAGGTTTCTGGCACACATTTGACTACTGCTGGACTTGCAAATTGACTATTCCTCCATATACTTTCCTTAAATGACCAGAGTACAGAATTTAAGAGACATTGTGTTTAGTATGGAAGAGCTGCAGTACCTGGCATGCTTCTCTGCCAGTATTTCACTGGCTAGAGACCTTACTCCAGTTCAGTTCTCTGCCTCTGCCTCAGCAAACCTGATTCAAATTCTCCTGGTGCCTATATTGTTTGTTCTGGATGCATTTCACCTACATTTAGCTGCATAAATGTCATTAGTTATCAATGTCAATACTTAAAACAGCAATCTGCTCTTGATGATCATTTCAGGATGGAGTCTTAACGTACAGCTATTTCTATTTTTTTCCCCCATTACCTAACTCATCCTAAATTCCTGCTTCAGACTAAAATCCTCAATACCTCTTTAGCAGTTAATGTTTCATGAGATGAATTCCAGGCAGGATATTTAATGTCAAAGGTTGGCTCTCTCTCAATTTCTCCTCCTGAAATTATTAAATTTTCTGTGAATAGTTTAACATATGTAAGACATGTAAGATATATTAAATATCTTATGTAAGACAGATACAGACAGCATGATTCTATTGTTTAGAAGAACAGCATGCAAGCAGTTGTGCTGCATCAGCAACTGTGTATTTATAATACACAGGCAATCCTACAGCAAAAAGGCTACTGATTTGAAAACATTTATAGAATATTTAGAAAATTAGAGCTTTTGCTTAAGTTTCTCTCATGATGAAAGTATTGCTTTATTTTTTCTACAGGTGCACACAAAATCTGCTGTGAAATTAATTTCTGTCTTTTCCACATAACTATTTTTTCTTGCTACTGCTGTGCCTACCGAATATCCTTTTTGAATATTTAAAAGCAAAAGAAACATTGGCAATTAAGGCCATCACTAATTTTGGTACTGCCTTTAGATAAAATAAGGGGAAAGGGTTGTTATATCCTGTTCTTTTTCACTATTGCTTTAGCAGCATAATATACGAAGCTCATCTGAAGTGGTGGTAAAAAGTTCAAGATTTGACTATGTTTATGCAATCTCTCCTAATCAATTACTTCATTAGTGGTTTACTTAGGAGGAGAATGAAAGATGAACCTGTGGAAGAGCTGATCTCAGCAGAAAGGTTATAGCATACTTATGATATAAATCAGGAGAGTGAAGCACATTTATCCCTTAAGACCTTTACTTAAGATCTGGATTAGCAGCTTTTTTGATACTTTTCCCAAAATGAAGCATAGTTCAAGTCTCGTTAGTTTTTATAACCCATGAGACAACTAAAGTAAATATGAGGCTAGCATGCTTAAAAAATTATTTTAATCCTTCAGAATATTTCTCTAGAAAATATGCAGTATTCTTTTTGCAAAGGCAGACAAAGATCCTGTGATAGTTCCCCACTTTCACATTAGGTCTTCATGGAACAGTCAGTGCCTCACTTAAAAATATCCGGGCACTTGCCCAGTCTTTTTGTTTGGTTACTTGTGGGAAAATAAAGAGAGCAACTCCTCCACCATTCGTTAGACAGAACCATAACAAATTTAAGTTTCCCCATTATGTAATACATACATTTGACATGTGCAGTGTATAGACCTGCGTAAAATGGATATTAAGTCACAGATTAAAATTGATGATAAAATTTCCTATGAAAATTGCTACTATAAAAGAACAAAATGAGCCCACAGGAACTTATGTAAAAAAAACTTCTGCTCACTTACGTTTTTGCTGTATCTATGGATGTCAATCTAAACAGAGGACAAGTTCTAAAATCAAAACTCAGTGCTTATTATATTTAAAAAACATCACTAGTAATTCACAGCATTGTGACTCTCAACTCTAAGATCAACTGATGACAAATGTTCCGATTTATTTCTAGTTATCTGTGACATCAATGGTTACATGATCACTTTCAGTGACAAGGAAAACTGCACATTTACACTGAAGAAAACACATAGACGCTGGTTGTTTGTTTGGGTTCTTTTTTTTCTTCCCTCTCTTCAAAATGAGAAACTCCGTGATAGTCTAGTAGCACATTAGATAGAATGCAGTTTGGAGGTTTTAATAAGGTAGCAGGGTGCTCTGGGGATGTGCAGCATTCCAGATTTTTCAGAGTCTCTCTCTGACAAGCAAAGAATTAGTAGTAGATTGAAGGACTGTTAGGACTCTGCTACAAAAGAAAATTGAATGTTCTAGGATAAGTGAGTACAAAGTCTAAAAAAATAGTATCTTAAAAAATGCATAGTTTTACAGTGGTGGAAAAAATCTTCTGGATCAAGACAGCAAAATCATATACCTTAAAAATCTTTTTTAAGAGAAATGGGTAACAGATTAAGGATGTTTTGTTAGCTTACAGAAAGGTATGAAAATTAACATTTGGCTGGTTGTTAACCTTTAATATAAGGATGGATTAAGACCTGAGATCCTTAGATTTCTTCTTCTGCATGCTGTCTGTACACATATGAATAATCATAAAAACATACAAAACATATTCTACTTAAAAAAACTAACATGTTAGAACCAAAATCGGTCTTGATGCCAAAGTTGATTAGCACCTAACCCTATTTAGGAGTCAATTTAAATGGGTTGTCAAATACTTCTTAAAAGGAAATTAATATTCTAATATGTGTACTTTAATTATCACTCTTCCTAATATCGGCAGTTTTCATGTCATACATTTGCTATAATATAAGAACACTTAGTTGTACTATGTAAAGATTTTCATCAGTATGAATGTAGATATCTGTTCCAAAAGCTCTTCACATGTGTTTGATCTTGAGAATGTGGTTACTTCTGAGAAAAAATTAAAAAAAATAAAAAAAAAATCCCTTGTGTATGCCTAAAGAATTATGTTTGCTGATTATTATGAAAGCACTTATAATCTTGGCTTAAAGTTGAAAATAGCTTGAGGAAGAAAAGGACGGAGGAGCAGTAATATGCATTTCTACTTAGACTATTTGGATCAATTGCATTTTATAATAAATTCCAAATAAACAAACACTACCATAAAATGAAGCAGTAAATAACTGAAAAACTAGATTTTGTGAACTCTGCATGGACTATTCCAGGATGGACACATGTTTAAGGTAATATATCTTCTAGTTACATCTTGCAAAGCACATTTAGACCTAACTGAACATCACAGAATCACAGAATCATAGAATTGTTTAGGTTGGAAAGATCACTGATCCCAACCATTAAGCTAGCACTGCCCAGCCCACCACTAAACCATGTCCGTAAGTGCCCACGTAACTAGTTAAGTTACTTACTTACATAAATTCAATTTTGGATTGGACAGCAAGAGAATGCCTGACCTTCAAGCTTCTGTTTCACTAATAATCTAATAAATACACCACTGATTTCTAGTTTCATCCACAAGGACTTGAAAGTCTCATTCATGCTCAATTTAAAAACCTGGATTTAGCTGCTTTAGGGTGGCTTGCCGTGATTACCTATCCTCCCAAATACTGGCCCATCTTTCTTTTTCTGAAATGCATTTTCCTTTTGGCTCTCTTCCCAAATACTGTTAAGAAGCATTAGTTCCCAAGGCAGGCCTCATCCTTTCCAGCTAAATACAGTAAGAAGTGCTGATTCTACAATTTTACTGATATCCTCACTGTATTATTCTTTATTTTATGGCTTGTCTCTCAATGCTCCCTGACCTAAGAACTTGCTGTTTATAAAATGACGTGATTGCTCTTTTCACACAATTATAAAAGAACCCAGCCACCCTGTTACATTTACTTCCACTTCACTGATCCAAACACTGTTTGAATGTAAATGTTATAAGCTAGCATTTTGTCTGAAAGGAAAGCAAGATAACACTCTTTTAGCCACAGGGAAACGTTTTGATATTTTTTCTGGCTTTTTAAGTGACTTTCTTTGTAAGTGAAAATGAATAAAGACATGTAGGAAGGATAGTCAAGGCAATTCTGTCATACATTTTTGATTTATTATAATATTTTAATGGCTGTTGATTAATTCCAGAGAATTAAGTATTAACATTTCAATGTCAGGTGAGTTTTACGAAATCATACAGCTTTTTAGCTGCTGCAGTCAATGGTAAAACTCCCACTGATTTATTGAAGAATAAAATGCTATTGCTGGTATACCTGCACCTGTACCGTGTTTTTTGCTACTATAACCATGTTACATAGGGGGTGACAAATAAAGTAGTTAGTTTGCATAAGTGTGGATCAAGATCCTATAATGTTGGAGAGTTGAATCTGAGCAAGATATCCCAGGTATACCTATAGACCACTGATTTGCAATAAAGCGCTTCTCTTCTCCCCCCGTGATTCTGCTTGCCCTGTGTACCTGTAATATCTTTGTGCTGGGTGCAGTCACAGTTTGTACCCTAAAACTATGTAGCTACAAACACAACACACTACAATGCTACATTTGGAGGCATCAATAGGAAAAGCTAGACTGTCCTTTCTACTCTTTCCCCCAAATCTTCTCCAGGGTCTAGGAAATAGGTGCATCCCCTTACACAGATTCACAGAAGGTAGGATAGTTCTCAGCCTTTCAAGGCAAGTGAAAACAAGCCAAGCATCTTCAATGTCTATTGTTTGAGAGCAGACTTGTCTCCTTTTCATGATGCTGCCTCGGACAAGATGACCCACTGATTTCTTCCTGTCCAATCACATTTTTAATTTATTTTAGGAAGCTACTATGCAATTGTGATGCTCTTGTCTAGCAAGAAGCATCAGCATTTGCACCGGGTTTCATGAATGTTCAAAATGCTGATTTAGGTTAATTTTTGAAAGAAAAAAGTATTTGAAAAGAATGTTGATAAGCGAAAAAAAAAAAAAAAAAAAAAAAAAAAAAAAGGTATGCACTAATCACAGGCACCAGGCTATCTTTATATCTAGAAAACAAATTATTTAGAAAATCTGATGTATCATGGATATATTCTTTCAGACTTCCCCAACTATTAGCTATAGGACTCAAAAAGCAGTTAGTTTATATAAAATTGTTTAACACTCATTACTACAATAATTGAGGTGGAGACAAAACTAGCTCAAGGGAAGATAGCAATGCATTTCAGTGGAATTCATTCATGGAGTACCTTAAGAATCTTTTCATTACTGATTTTGGCATAAAGAGCAGGAGTCCACTAACTTTATTTGAGATGAAAGACAGAAGGATTAGGATACCGTATAGGGATATGTGGATCATCAGGAATAACAGACAAAAGGCCACAGTTAGGAAATAACATTTCTAAGTGAAGAGCGAATAGTAGAAGATATGGCAGAACTAGGTTCACTTGCTGAAGAAAGGCTAACTAAAAGACACTAGGACAATGAAGGCTACAACATGCATATATTATGTGTCACACTCTGCATTTGCAGAACTGAAGTTATTCCAACTTTGCAAGGAATAACCTTATCTAGACCACTCTATGCAAAATCCATCGTTCACCAAAAAAGATGAATGCAAACTGGATAAGTGCTACCAGGATTAAAGAAGAGTACTTGAAAAAGAACATATACCTTAGTTTGTATTTCACTATGTGTAACCTGAAAATATGAAAGCCTTGTGAAGCTTATGAAGCAAGGGCCCATGGATCTGTTTCAAGTGCATTGAGGGCAAGAGGTGACTGTGAACAGACACCACAAATCTACCACGGGCAAACTACACTTGACCAACCTGCTTGCTTTCTATGAGGCCTCTGTGGATGGTGACGGTGGTGGGGAGAAAGCACTGGAAGACATTTATCTTGATTTTAGTGGAGTTTTTGACAAAGTTTCCTTGCAACCAAACTGGGGAAAGCTAGCCTGGATGTGTGAATTATAGGGTGGCTGACTGGTTGTGCAAATTAGAATCAAGGCTACTGGTGCAGTCTAATGGGCAGCCAATTCAGAGTACCATTTCTCAAGTTGATTCTGAGGATGAATGAATCAACTGAATGAATCACTGAACTTATGTCAATGATTTGAATGATACTTCAGAATAGACCTCCAGTAAGTTAGCAAATGACATGCTGAGGAGCATCTGATATGCATAAGGTCAGACCTACTGTTCAGAAAGACTTTGAGAGATGAAGAAATGGGCCATCACAAACCTCATGAAACTCTGCAAAGACAAGAAACAAGTCCTGTCTCTGGGACAGAACAACAAAATGTGACTGCAGTAGCTCTGAAGCTTCAGTAGCTTCAGGTTCTTGGTAGATGACATGTCAACATATGACAATGTCTACTCTATCCTGGGTATCCAGGGGATGCAATATTCCAGATATGTTCGCATGGATGCTGAGCAGAGGGAATAACCACTTCCTCCTATCTGCTGCTCTGCAACCTATACCCTCCATAGTATACCGGAAGAGCCTGATCGGTAGGCTGCAACACAGTCTTCATATTATTTCTGGCAGATTTAGTAAAAAACCAAACAACCATGAGAATGCACATACACACAAAGAATTTGTGCTAGGACCATAAGAACACCACAGGGGGCTGAGAAGAGACTTAGCATTATGAGCCAGATTTAGCCAACCTGCCCTGGAAGCGCTAATGCAAAAATGGACAAAAGCCAGCCTTGAGCTACTTAACCTCCAGACCCTAAGGCCCCAGATCTCATTCATTCAGCATTGCAGATGTAACGATTAGAGTAATAGCAGATATCTAGAGAAGAAATACAAGAACAGGGGAATAGTATAGTGATACATTTTCTTTGACATGTTTCCAGCAGGCACTAGTCTGTGGTTCAAGGATAACCTGATCCCCTATATATAACTGCATTTAACAGCTCAGCTACAGTTTTAACAGACTTTGTGCTGGCACTGATGCAATTACTCTTTCAATGCTTTTATATATCTGGTCACAGCAACATCCTGTGAATTCCACACTTGTTCTTCAACTGTAGGTCATGTGAGAAAAGTCCTTGCTTACATTTCTATTAAACTTACTGCCTGATAATTTAATTAAATGACAATAAGTTTTTCTTGTACAACAAAACATGGTGACCCATCATGACCTGGCCATTTTCTCTGTGTGTTATGGATATTTGCAGTATCCTCCTTGACCTTAATCAATCATGTCCTTTCAATACTGCACAATCTTAGTCAATTTAACAATCCTTCCTATGGTTGTATGGAAATCTGTATTTCTGATGATCTTTTCCTGATTGCCTTTGTGCATTTTCAAGTGTTTCTTGTCTATATTTTATTAAAGGTGAGCATAATTGAATGAAATGTTTCAGATGAGGGCAAAACATTTATTTGGTAATTGGTATAACGATGCTTCTTTTTCACTGGCCAGTCTTAAAAATTCCCAAATTAGTTTGTGGGTTTTTTTTTTTTTTTTATCTTTTACAGAAGTGAGATTTGAAATCTGTCCTCTAAGAAATCTTTCCGGAAAAGTAAATCTATCTAACCTATAGATCAGCATTGTGCACCCACACATGTATTACTGCATACCCCTGTAACTATAATATAAACTACTTAGGTTTATTTTAATTTCATTACCTCTAATAATTTGTTAGGATCAACAACTTACAACAACTTAATCACTTCAGTTTTATCTCCCCTCTCCTATCTTTTTGGGTTTTTTTTCAGGTCATTCATAAAGAGGTTAAAGAGCACAAGTTTCACTTCATGCTTGAGCAGAACCTTTCTCCTTTGAAGAAACTGACCATTTATTCTTAACTTTAGTCTCCTTTAAACAGTCGTTACTACCCTAGAAAATCTGAGGAGGACTGAGTTGTTCTTCTTGAAAATCAAGTATATTTAACACCTTTATAAATTCTTTTTCGGTGATCTTCTGTAAATAAAGGATGAATAATGTTCTTCTCTGTGATAACTATACATATCTTTACAACTTTGTTTCCAATAGAGAAGCTAAACTAACAGGTCTGTATTCCCCTTAATCTTTTAAAGTCACCTTTAAACAGTCATTTGCAGTTGTCATCTCCCATTACTCTGAAACTGAGGAAATTTAAACAACACGGTATACAATTTCTGCTAGTTTTTAACAGTCTTTTCTCCTGGCATGTAAATTTGAAGCGGTTCCTTCCAACTCCATCCAGAAAGCAAACAGTAAACTTAAATAAAAAGGAGAATCATTTAGCCCTGTGCTGGTCTTTGTCCACCACTCAATTGTAATTTAAGTTCTCGCACTTTTGGTTGTATTTCCCTCACAGTGGCTTTCAAAACTGTGTAGAGGAATACCCCAAAGCAGAAACTAATCGGAAAGTAGTAAAACCATAATATATCCAAGTCCAAGCATAAAGCTTATTCACCTTTTTCTTCTTATTTCCCTGTTCTTTTTCATCTATATTTTCTCTCTCTGAACCTGTTATCATGTGCTTATAAGTCTGTAGAGCTAAACCAACTTACTGCCCATCAAAGAGTTTGACCATAAACACAGATGAGACAGGAGCATTGTGTTCTTGCAGTACTATACTATCAGCAAAATTATTTTCCTATTCTTTACCTGGAAGTTCGATTTATTTGCAAAGGCAGTATCTTGAGTCAGCTGCATCTCATCTTACGGATGGTGCCCACACTATCTCTCCTTGATTCCAGCAGAGAACTTTGCTCCACTGCATCAACTCCCAGGGACATAAAAGGATAACACTTAATATCTGTTTTCTTACAGCAAGTTCTCATTCTTTCTAAACAACTGCTTATAGTCACAGCTCAGGTTTCCTAATATCCTACTGTGCCCTGAATACAGCTTCCTAATCTCAAGGTGATATTGCTGCATTAACTATACTGCAACTGTTTTCTTGCTGATATCATCACTGTCTTCAGCTATTTTTTGGAAATATTTTCAAAAATCCTTTCACTTATGTAAACAAGCTTCAAACAAAAATGAAAAATACTCTAGTTACAGAAAAAAAATCACATTCAAAGCATATTTATTTAGGATAATGCATTTTTAATGTTGAAAATTTGGATACTGGTGTAGCATTTACATCAAATCTCTACCTCAACACACAGTGCCATTTGAATGGACTTCCTTTAAAGAAATAAAGCTTACAAACATAAAAGGTAAGTTAATCAGCTTTCTGTAGAAATGTATAGAAATTATATTTTTCAAATAGATAAACATAGGTATTGTTAACATTGACGTAACTCCAAAATCAGGTTTCAGAGGAAAAAGAAATAAATTGTGGAATATTAAAACCGCTCTTTTTCAAGTTTATAAATATTCATTTCTGAAAGGAATGCACTGTGGTGACTGTTTTATCCAAGTAGCTTATTTTTCTGGATTAAAAATGTACCTGAATTTATTGCCATAAAACTATTTGCTGGATAAAGATATTTTTCAAGCAGCTTTCAGTATCAAGGGATGGAATTCCCTGTGAAGCTTCTTTTGAATACTGAGATTGGTTGGCTTGAGATCAACAAGTTTGTTTTATTTTTGTTTCCAATTTTAAGTCCTGATCCCTAAAACTGCACTTTGCCTACAGACCTTTAATTTCAAAAAATCTCGTATAGGAGTACCATTATAGTATACATAATTTGTGTATAGGACTTGGCTTTGGATGTGTGATTTTCAGATCAAGATTCTGGTAGAAATACATATGCAAATTCATGTACAAGTTTATTGTTCTTTTTTCATTCCACATAGCTGCAGTGTTTTAGCACAAAGCAAGTAAATTAATTTTCTACACTATTCACAACTGAAAGAGTTGCAAAAGGATCTATTTACAAAGACTGAAAAAACAGCTGCTGATGGTCACAGAGATTTCACATCAAGTGTCTTCTACTGGGCAGTCAAGAAACCGGGTACCAAACTTCGGACTCTCTCTTCTGTAACAGAATCATAGAATCGTAGAATAGTCAGAGCTGGAAAGGACCTTAAGAACATCTAGTTCCAGCCCCCCTGACATGGTCAGGGACACCTCACACTAAACCATGACACCCAAGGCTCTGTCCAGCCCAGACTAGAACACTGCTAGCAATGGAGCATTCACAACTTCCCTGGGCAATCCATTACAGTGCCTCACCACCCTCACAGTAAAGAATTTCTTCCTCATATCCAATCTAAACTTCCCCTGTTTAAGTTTGAACTC
>JAOEHX010011519.1:0-21363 GCA_025448015.1 Bolborhynchus lineola
CATGCCTTCCAGGAGAATCTGCTCCAAGATTTTGCCAGGCACAGAGGTGAGGCTGACTGCTCTGTAGTTCCCTGGGTGTTCCATTTTCCCCCGCTTGAAAATGAGGGTTATATTTCCCTTTTTCAGTCGTCGGGAACTTCACCTGACTGCCATGATTTTTCAAATACAATGGACAGTGGCTTAGCAACTTCATTTGCGTGCTCCTTCAGGACCCGCGGATGGATTTCATCAGGTCCCATGGACTTGTGTACGTTCAGGTTCTTCAGATGATCTCAAACCTGACCCTCCCCTACAGTGAGCATAAGGTCTTCATTCTCACAGGACAGGCCTGAAAGATGAGCAAGAAGTCCACTCCTGACTTTTTATTTGGAAATCTATTCAGCCCCAGAAGTGTTGGTAGCTTTTTGCAGGCTGGGAAAAAGAGGATATGTACAAGTGGACAGCAGAACACATGAAACAAAAAAAAAAATGGATCTCCGTGACTCTGCCTGTATAATCCAGTTTAATATCCTCTTACAAAAGTTGATTTTATTCCAGGACCATGTAAACCCACTTTGGTTTTGTATTTTCTAATGCTGCAAGCTAAAGGGAATCTTTTAGCTATTTAAAATTCTAATCTGCATTTAGTAAAAGCAACATCCTCTAAGGGACGATTTTGACTGCCTTGTTTATTTAATAGGTATTTTTTTTGCTCCTAGGAACTTACTGTTGAAATGTAAAACCAGACAGAGTGTTCCAGGAGCAAATCCAATTCCTGTGTTCTCTTTGCTCTAGTCTGCCTTCTTGAGCTCTGCCATCTACAGTGCTTGCATGATGAGAAGCAGAAGTAATCTCCTTCAATAAGTGAATGAGGAAGAAATAATTCTGGACTGATTACATGGCTTAGGTCTGGTTGGGAAGACTGCTCATGTCAACTCTGCAGTTGTGTTTGTTCTGACTTAAGCTGTTTGATGAGCCTTTTATCTGAGTATACCTTCCAATCCCTTTAACACCAAACCCTCTTCTTTCTTCACAGGTATGATGAGGTTCTGTATCAGTCTTCTCAGGATCTGCAACCCAAGCACATTGTCAGCTACCTCCTCACACTTAGGTAAGGTAATTGCTGATACCAGCCATCTATCTCTGGTAAGGACAGGTGTTCCTGAGCTGGCTCTGCAGCCCTCACATCTGCACTGCTTTGAAGAGCAAAAGCAGTGGGAAGATGTAAATTTGTGGGACAGTTTCTCTGGAGCAGGTAAGGTATGGGGTAGGATAGCAAATAATGTAACAGAGATCGAGACTGGAACCAGGAACAAAGGAGGCAGAAAATAAATGCTTTCAACAAAAAAGGATCACATTGCTGTAACTCAGTGTCTGAACCCAAAATCACAATGGACTAACCATATCTTAAGCAGCAGATTTGAGTGAACATAATGCTCTCAAAGCTCAAAATTTCAGCTAGGAAATTCTGTCCAAAACCCTTTAACCACTGATCTCAGCCTGTGTGTTGAGATGGATGAAGCATACTACTGTAAGTTATATGGCATATAACTTACCTCCATAGGGGCCTGTCTCTTTTAACAGCACTGTGAAACACTGGAGAAGACCTGAAACACATGGTAGGCAGGTGTATGGGGAAAGCCTTAATGAATTAAGGAAAATTGCATAAGGAATCTCACACCTTGGGAATGACAGGGCATGCTTTTGAGGATCTTTCCAGACCAGTTTGGGGTTTTGTGTGGGTGCGGTTAGTTGGTTTGTTTTTGTTTTGGTTTGGGGTTCATTTTTTCGGGGAGTGGAAGGTGTCAGGGGTGGATCATTTTGGGGTTGTTTTACAAGCATGGAGGTGTTGATGACAAGCCCTGATAATATGCAGACTACAGAAAACCATGCCCTCCCTCAGCCAGGTGGAGATAAGTCTCTGGCCTGCTGCAGTTGTGGCTCTTCCAGTTCTACTGCCTTTTGTAGCCCATAGCACTCCCCTTGTCAAGAGACCTGCTTGTTCTCAACATTCTCCTTGTGTTTTCCATTTCAGCCATCTTGCAGCTGTGGCACATAAAACCCTTCCTGTGAAAGGCAGTGCCCCTGAAGTAGCACAGGTATGGCACAGCATGGGGCTGCTATGTGGCTGGGGTCTGAGTAGGGTGTCCCTTCCAAGACGAATGCTCCCTTGGGCTTTGACAGCCTAGCTGTGTAACCACTGGGGTGAATACACCACCTGCAGGCTAACCAGCCAGCAGGCATGCTATCCTTTGGGAAGGCAGGGACTGCTGTCACTGTTGGATCTGCTCTGCCTGATCTTCCCAAAACAGAGATCTCCATAAGGACAACTGCTCCAAACCCTGTCAGAATTAAACATTTGAGCAAGTTAACTCGCTGGTGAATTTCTGATGGTTTCCTTTAGTGGTTATGTGGGAAGAGAAGAGAACGAGGAGATAAACTGACTCAGTCTCTTCCCTCTTGCCACCTGCATATCCCAAGTATTGCAGTTCCAGCTAAAGCAGAGGCTGACAGCTGTTAATCTGCAGTTCCAAATAAATGCAAATTATTTTCTACTCATCTCCCAGGCAATGTTTGACCCCCTAACAGCTCAGTAAATGATACACTAATTACACTGCCTCTTTAATCTATTTCAAAAGCAATTATGTATCTGATTTTGGTAGGAAATCATATTTAAGTGGTGAGCTGTGCTGTTGGGGGAAAAGCTTGTTTTTCAGTTCAGTGGAACTGATGGAGCTGTGCTCTGTGTTTAAGCTTAGATGCTGCAGGTATTCCTGCCTTTGAAGACAGACTAAGCCAGTCTAAGCTACAAGGAAAATTTCAGTGCCTTATCCTGTAAAAAACTGTAAACATCTTATGGTGTGACAGCTTCCAAGAGCTGTTTTTCTGAAGCAGGGTTGATGGAGCCTTTCCCAGACAGCCAGCTGTGTATCAGCTAAGACAGGCATTGACAAGGAAGAGTGAAATTTTCAAAGCAGCTCACAGTTGCTTGACAGCCTCTAACCCAGGCACAGTGAGAGGAGGGTTTCCAGCAGTATCTGCAGGCTGTAACAGCTGCTGGGGCAAGAAAGATTTTCCCTCTCTAGTTATTGCTAGTTCTTCTGCAGGCAGCTCCTCTGGTTACCTTAGCCTGAGGGTACAGGGCTGGGCAGAATGCTGCTTTTCAGCTTCTCTTCAAAAGCAGCCCCTGACAGAAGTGTCCCTTCATTGACCCTGCAGTGGGGCTAGCAACAGCTGGTATGAATTCTGCCAGGATTGGTATGTTACTCAGATCATGTGTGGGTCCAACTCCCAGTGCTCTGCATGGGTACAGAAAGATGTACACAGTGTTCTCACCTCTGACAGGCTGCTCCTAACTGCTGTCCTGAGAAGCACATTCTGTTCTGTGCAGTACTGTAAGCTGATGGCTCTTCTTGTTTTCCAGGCAAGGTGCTGTCTCTTTCAAGCTGCTCGGTCAGTTCTAGCCAACGGGATGAAACTTCTTGGCATCACGCCTGTAACTCAAATGTGATGAGGCTGTATGCCATGTAAAGTCATGTCTCCCAATAAAAGGTTTTTTTAACATAACATAAATAACTCTCCTGTGTGTCCCTGCTAATGCAGTCTAGAACCTCTCTGCCTGTTCTTGAAAGTTTGTATGCTCCATCACACTGACTGCCATATGTAGGGGACCTCAGTCACCTTCTCCCAGGCACTTTGTAGGAGTAGTGTAATTACAACATTCGTCTACATGGTATTTCCCATAAAAAGAGAACTGCTCTCTATTTGCCATTCAAATATAACAGCCTTTTAGTGGAGGAAGTGGTGTTAAGTGTGCTGCCTTAAGTGATCAAAGTTCTCCCCTTTTGCAGTTGCCATTGTGTACTTAGGCTTAATAGTACATCAGCTGCAGGTGGCTCTGTATACTGGAACACGGAGTCAGATCAGGCCAGAGACTTCTTCCATGTGTGTTGTACTGCGCTCCCCCTTCTGTAACTTTAACCAAGCCCAACTGCCAGCTGTCACCTCCTGTTCCTCACCTCTCCCTGTGTCACTGACCTGACAACAGGGAAGAACAGGATTTGCTGCCCAACTGGTGGAACAGGACCTGCCATGTTCCCTCAGTACTGTACAAGCAGTCAGACATGGCACAGGGAGCCATCACATCACTGAACAGAGGTGGGGCATTACATGTGAGTTAGCTCAGGTGACTGACAGTTTCTCCACCACCAAAGCCTTCGCTCATCAGAGCAGCAAGGGAACACTGTTCCAGCTGCACAGTTGGCAGAAGTCAGGGAGGAGTATCCTCTCCCACTGCATCAGAATTTAAGTGTTTATTTTTGCTGTGCTTAAAGTACCCCACTTTCAAGTAAAATCCAGCTGGTTAATTCATGTCTGAAGGAATCTAACCAGGATATGAACTAGGTCATGTTTCTGATTCCATTCTGAAGGTGGATGAATTACCCAAATTGCACCAGTCAGTTTTTCCCTCAATGCACAGTTGCAGTTTCTGGAAGGGTTGAACACTATGAGGCCTCATAAAATGAGGGAGGAGGTTGAAATTACGCAGTTGGCATTTCTAAATTAAACCAAAACCTAACATGCATTAAAAGAAGTCTTTTCAAGCATCACTTGGTATGCACAAAAAGGTTTAGAGAGAAAGTGTATAGATAAAAATCTTATCATCTGACACTGAGTAGACTTAGTCATACTTAAGCCAGAGGTGCAAGAACAAACATGAACCTTCCCCTGTACAACTGGGGCTTGACAAAACACACAGAGAAAATCCCTCTGCGAGCTCCAGCAGGTATAAGAAACATTTGAAAAGTCTAAGAAAATCTAGAACTTAAGCACCAGTCTTTCATTCTGGCTTTTTAAACCAAACAGCAAGAGCTACTTCTAAGCACTTCAAGATAAGTGATGCCTGAAGCATGGCTATTCCTGGTGGAGTTGGGTCATCTCATACGCATCACCCAGAAGAGAAACTTCTGTTGTTAATCAAACTGCAACTGCCAACTAGTTTAAGAGAAAATGCTGGCAGTGATTGCTCTTTTTAATAGATTTTTATGAAGCTTCTGGGCATTTCTGCCCTCAAAGGGCAAGACAGTTTATCAAATACACAAAGAACCAATTTCCTTCTATTATATACATTATATACAATTGAGTATTCAGTTCCTTCATTTGTTCTCCTTGTAAACTGGCTTTCCAGTGTTCGCTGTGAGTGAAGAATGCCCTCGGTAAAACACCCATCTGGCTCTTCGGCTGTAGACTGTAGCCTCAGTGTCAGCCACTGGAAACTCCCCATGTAAAGCAGAATTAACTTCTGCTTTCTCTGTGCCACTTCAACCATTCCATGAGTAGCTTAAGGCTAATTTTAAAAAAAATGAAGGTTTTTTTAAAGTCCAATTTTTCCTTCTTGTCTGCCTGTCCATTTCTATGGACAACGTCACACAGTAGCAAGCCTCTCTTTTGAGCTCTTGGTCTCTGATGGCTGGATTTTCATGGTGTCTTGTCGAGGTAATCCATAGAGGTAAATAGAAACACACACCAGGAGAGCACCCAGGGAGAAGGTAACAGCTGGAAGGAGATAAAACCGTTTAACTAAACACCTCTGTATAAGAAGAAACCTTCAGAATATTAAGCTATAAAAATTAGGATATCTGAATGACAGTATTAAAGTTACTCAACAGGGCAATGAGTTGTTAATAATTCACAGGACCTAGATCATCCTCTGTTACTGAGGACTCTTGGGCATTTACTCAATCCCCACACCCTGTCAATTAGTCTCATATCAGCAAGAAGGTGGTGGTCATCAGAAAAGCAAGTGTGAAACACCTCCTGCACTTCCAGATGCCATCCAGAAGGTTTACATTGCAATAAACTAAATCAGAGAGACACAGTGGATGTGATAAAGTGTCTTTCCACATCTAGACAGGGTTAAGAAACACTGTTAATGACACTTTCTCAGAAAGATCAACAGTCCAGGCTTGAGTTGTGTCAACCATCAAGAAAACATTCTGCCCAAGTGAGTTTTAAAGACTAGCTGGGTTTTTCCATCACTTGCTTTAAGGTGCTGTGTTTCAGCCAAGCACTCACTGATGATTTTCTCCTTCAACAAGCTTCCCTTCAGCTTCATCTAAGGCCACATCAGAAATCCACCATCTTTAGACTATGTCAGGAAAGCAAAACACCCAAAACTAAAGAGCAAAGGCCTGAGCAGGAGCTACTAGGTATAGTATCAGACGCAGACTTGGTCAGAGAGAAAATCACCTGTGGTTGCAGAGCAGCCCAAAGCAATTTGCTGTTTACTCTCAAAAATATTCACCATGTATCAGTGACACCTCCAGCTCCTGTTTGACTTGCTCTCATGTGGTGGTGTCCACAGCAAATGGGGAAGGCAGAAATAAATGCAGTAGCAGGTATAACTTAACAGGGATGTGCAAAGCCCTTGCAGAAATAAACGAGGAACTAATTTGGCACTGGCTGTACTAAAACCAACAAGAAATGATAACTTATCAACAGCAGTCTTGGGTAAACAGCTGTATCACACACTAAACTGCATCAGAAAGTGATTCATGAATAAAGCCAACATGGCTTCACTAAGGGCAAATCCTGCCTGACAAATCTGGTGGACTTCTACAGTGGGGCTAGGCATTGGTGGATATGGGAAAAGCAGCTGACATCATCTACCTGGATTTGTGAAAAGCATTTGACACTGTCATGCATGACACCCTTGTCTCTAAAATGGAGAAGCATAGATTTGACGGGTGGACCACTCCATGGATAAGGAATTGGCAGGATGGTCACACTCAAAATGCTGTGGTCAGTGGCTCAATGTACAACAAAAGAAGGATGCGGACCTGTTGGTGCGAGTCCAGAGAAAGACCACGAAGATGATCAGAGAGCTGAAGCACCTCTCCTATAGAGACAGGGTGAGAGACTTGGGCTTGTTCAGCCTGGAGAAGAAGGCACCAGGGAGGTGTTATAGCAGCTTCCAGTGCTGAAAGGGGCCTACAGGAAAGCTGGAGAGGGACTTTTTACAAGGACATGTAGTGACAGGACAAGTGGGAATGGCTTTAAACTGAAAGAGGGCAGACTGAGATTAGATACAAGGAATAAATCCTTCACTATGAGGGTGGTGAGGCACTGGCACAGGTTGCCCAGAGAAGCTGTGGCTGCCCCATCCGTGGCAGTGTTCAAGGCCAGGTTGGATGGGGCTTTACACAACCTAGTCTAGTGGAAGGTGTCTCTGCCCATGGCAGGGAGGTTGGAACTGGATGATCTTTAAGGTCCCTTCCAACCCAAACCATTCTATGATAAAGCTGTGTGAATTCATAAGCTGTTTAAAACACAAAGAACCTTTCCTTTTGAGGTTGTAGGATGCCTCTAAAAGAGCAAACCATGAATGCCTCTGAAAGGACAGGATCATCAGGCACATTATGCAATACACCAGTGTACAGGAGTTCTGGAGAAGACAAAGTTAAAACCAGAAAAATACCAAGGAAATGCAAAAGACTGCCTTGGTAAGAATGGCATTCAGCCTGCTAGCAACCAGCCTGCTGGCCAGGAAGGAAACATGCACCTACAGTCAAATCAAATGCAAAAAGACACTTACTTATCTGGAGGCCAAAGAGGGTGACTGATGCCACAGTTGAAAGAACAATGGCTGCTGCTGCAGAAAAGCCTTTCATAATGTTATCTGTGTACTTAACAACAACGGAGGTGTAGAGGCCACCAACACTGGCGAGAACTGGAAAGCAAACAGGTTTCTATTAGTAAAGGTGCAGTAGGTTACTCTCCAAATGATGCACTTTACTCCAGTGGTGTACTCCTTGTTTAGGCTATGTCGACCTAATTGATGATTTAATGCAACATTCAGCAAAATGGGATATATGGCATCTAGTAGCTCAGATACAACTAATTTAAAGATGATCAACTCACTACTGCTATTTAGACTGCTGCTTCAGCACAATGTTAAATTGGACGAGTAATTTCCAAGAAAATGACACTTTTAAATAAAATCCTTCAAAGCACATTAAAAAAACAGTGCATCAGATTGGGTTTGTAGCTTTGTGCAATCAGTTAGATCATAGTTAAAAAAGCCGAACAATGTAGCAAGATCCTAAAACCACAAGATACTTACAGATGACAAACCAGACGTAGTACGTATAGCCATAGAAAAACCCTTTCTCAAGGACTTGGGCTCCGTCTGACATGTACACACCAAATAAAGTCACCAAAATCCCAGATAAGTACATCTGAATATTCCTCACCCACAAGGAAGTGTCTGAACTCTTCAAGACCTTCTCAAAATAGACTCCTAAAAAGAAAAGAATAAAAAGGGTTTCAGTGAGATGAATTGTCATCCTTCAAACACTGTGAACCATGAACCACTGGCTCTACTGCAATCATCTTGTCCTACACACTTCTAAACGTCAAGGACCCAACACCACATCCTGCCAATGTATGTCTTCCACAACAGGATTTTAATGGGTATGGAATGTCAAAAATAGATTCCATTTCTCTTTACAGTTGTTGTAAGAACTCACAATTGAAACTACTCCTCATTTCTGTTTGATTTGCTAGGTTTATGTCCAGCAGTTTCCTCTGTACAGTTCTACACCAGGAAAAAAACCCAACCCTTTTACTTTGGTACCTGGTATTTTATTGCCCGGGCAGTATTTATGTATTTCAGTATGACAGAGAACAATTTTTTTCCCCTCCACTGGGATACTTAACAGTAAAAAACTGAAAACAGGGGTGGGACAGTATTAGCTCAGTACTGAGACTGAGAATTCCTCAGAAGCCTCAAGCTTGCAAAGTACTTGGCAGAGCAGCAACATTCTGAAACCACAGCTTCAGGGGATTACAAGAGCAAATCAAAACCGATGCTTCCTGCTAACTGAAACTACAGATTGGTTTTGAGGAAATGGAATTCATTTTAATCTAAAGCTCTTGTTCACAGTGCCACACTGCTGAGCATTACTTTTATGCTCTGCCTCAATGAAATTCCCCAAATACCTTTTCATTACTCTACCTGGGAGGCTAAAAGGCTGACATTTGAGAAGGCCATCACTACCTGCCTTTTTAACCACCGCTCCAGCACCAGGACTCTGCTTATCTCTGGAATTTCCTCAGGATTTCAAAACACAGACAGCAGTTTGCAGGACTCAGACTGTCTCAGCCACTTCCATGACTTTCTGGCGTGAGCCCTCCTGACTACTTATTGCTGATTAATGTCACCCAAGAGCCTTCATAATCATATAAGAAAAGAATATATAACTGACAAAGATGGCAGAGCGAAAAGATCTGTGAGTTAGAAGCCCTAAGCACACCTCCTGAAATTCCTGAGGTAGCTTCAAGGAAGGTTTTGCTACATTTTTATTCATGAAAAATGCAATTTGTGATTTAATACAGTATGATTAATAAATTAGAGAACAGAGTTATATTTCAGGGGTACAAATAATAAAAAACCCACCAAGCAAATGTGGCATTATTTCGTATGAATACAGATTTCTGAAGTCTAACATCAACAAAACACCAGTATTGTTAACAACTGCAGTGCTTAAAAGAACCCAGAAGAATCTATCTTGAGATTTCTGCCCACTGAGAAGGCCCACAAAGCACACACAGATGTAATCAGGTACCAGAGATTTGGCTTGAGTATCAACCATACTTGTAAATTTTATAAACTAAGGCAAGGGTAAGCAAAGCAATGGAACTATGCTTTCGGATGTCTGAAAATGCATGAAAATCACCCCACTAGGCATGATGAAGGAAGGAATGGGTGCTGTTTAGGAGAAATTACTCTTCAGTACTGTTTTAAGTTACAAGGGATCTGCATTTGTCCAATGCTTTTATAAGCATTGTTGGTCTGCTGGATAGTTGGAAATTATCACAGGATTGGTGGTTTGAAGAAAAAACTTCTTTTCTTTCTCTGAGGCACAAAACCACATAACTTTGTTGACTTTGCTGGAATAATATAAAACACTTAATATGGTCAGCCCAGAAACTGAAGGTTCAATGCCAAAATAGCTTCTTCATGTGGGTGTGGGAAGGAAATAGAGGAAAGGAGTTTGAATAGTATTTATGTTTTCTACATGCAAAAACCCCAAGAGCACAAGGAGCTCCACAGAAGAAATGCTCTGTCCTCCCAGCTGCCTCAAAGCTACAGCTGTTGGTGAGGAAACACACAAGCTGCGCTCCTTCTGAGGGAGAAGAAAGCCATATGTGTCTAAATCCTTTAAGAGAAGTCAGAGCAGAACTACTCCGAGGGGAAACACTGGCTGCAGAACAAAACCAAACCAGACCTCCTTCTTGCAGTCTATCTAGGCTTCTTGCTGCTCATCTTCCTCTCTGCCCTTCTCATGCTCCCTCTGCATCTCAGTTCGATTTACTACCCTACAGGACCATGGCAAAATGTATTTTGGGGCTGAGCTAAGTGCAAGAACAGAGCGAGAAGCCCCACCATTCCCCTTATAAAAGAATGCAAATCTTTTGTGTGATCACCATAACACAGCTATTCACTGTAAAGCCCAATTTATAAAATTGATGTACATTAATTAATTTTACCAAGTCATTATGGATGTTCCCTACAGTATTATTCTAACCATTTGAAAGATGCTTCCATGTGCAAACCAGCCTTCTAAGTTGCATCACATAAAACCAACAGCACATGCTCCTAGCTATTTGCTTGACAACATGAGTGATCATGTCATGAATCTGCCGTAATCACTGCAAACAGAAGGTAGTTATGAGTAGAGGGTGTAAAGTAATTTTTTATCTTTTAGTCAACAAAGACAGCTAACTAATGTAGAAAGTTCTGGTTTAAATATCATGAGTGCAGTCCTTTTAATGTGATCTGCATATAGAAATAATACTATACCTGCAAATCCTGAACACAATACAGCAACAGCAATGGCTCCAAACCCTAGCCATGGATTCTGCTCCACCTGCATGCAACATCAACCATTATTTTAAAAAGGACACAACACTTCAGTAATTTACAGTAATCAATTCCAGAGGTCTTTTGTTAAGTACAGCAAAATGATTAGCATTTCATTACAGTGTAAAATGTACTTTCTTAGCTAGAGCTGTCCTTTGGATTAGCCTGGGGCAGCTGTGTGGTGTTTCATTGCCCATGTGTACCCTCAGCAACCCCTGCCATGCTCAGAGCACTGTCTCCTTGTAGATGGGTGTTCTTCCCAGCTGCTGGACCTGCCCTTCCCACTAATGCCACTGACCTGTTGCTTATGTCTCAGCTGCTGAAGACACTTGTTTCTTCCTTGAACAGGATTAGGTCAGTGCCTCTGAAGGGTGTGTTTAAATGACATATTCACACCCACAAGGCATTGGAGTTTCCCTCCTGATTTTGCCAAGTGCTTTGATTCAACTTCTCTGCTCCAACAACTACAATTGACACTAGGGCCAGCTGCTGGAAATATTAATCAAATACCCGTATGATGGTGCATTAGTCTGCTTATGATGACTGTAGTAATTTATACTAATTGTAGCAATCAGTTGCCTTTCCAACCAACAAGACTGGAACAATACCACAAGCCTGCCTCAACTGGTATACAATAAATGTGAAAGAGAATGAGCAGACTGGTGGTTATGTTGTAGATGAAGTGGCTGGAAATAAGAAACAGATACTGCTCTGTGGGAACTAATAAACCTCACTGTAATCCCAGCTGCTGTGAAGTGACATACAAAATATAATGCAGTATATTCTTCATTGCGAAGTGGCAAAATGTAAATTCTTACCTGTACTTTTGTAGCCTGAGCAGGCTTCCACTGAACAAGGGTAACACCACCGCACAGCATGAAGACAGAGAACCACTGCAACTTACTAAGGGTACGGTTTAGCATTAGGACTGTACATAAAGCTGTACAAGGGATCTTCAACTGGTATGTTACCTAAGGAATGTAGGAATATAGTTTAGAGGATGTGGTTTTATAAACTCCTCCAAACCAAGAAAACAAAATAGAGAATTCAACTACAGAATGACAAATACAACTTCATATTGACTTCCCACTGATCCCTTGGGTTTGGTATCATTGCCAATTACAATAAAGTGAATTTGAAGAGACTCCAGCAGTCAGCGGGTTAGCTGAGCAAACCAGAGCTCTAAACCAGACAGTTCTAAAACAGAGTGTATGCTCTGAGTATAATAAAGCATCATCTGGCTTTTAACATTGAGGCTAAAGAGAGTACCACATGGTAGGCAGACAAATACCTAGCAGGCATGCCTCATGAAACAGTTAAGAGAAACATAATTACAGATCAGTTACTGACAAAAACATGTATTACCTGGTAGACTGCTGCATCCAAGTTGCTAAGAGCCACAAACGCCATATTGTTTTGGAGACCATATACCAAAGATGGAACACTTAATTTTAGCAGTTCTGTAGGACTTCCAAATACATTTTCTTTTAAAGATGTTATTAACCTTGCCAGACTTCCAGTTTCTCTGCAAAATAAAGTATAACAGAGGGCTGTCTTAAACTGGTATTTGGAAACAGAAATCAAATCAATGAATCCTATGGGAAGGCTGAAAATTTATTCTCAACAATCAGCTGTACCCTCTGCTTATGAAAGATATATGAGCTGAGAAAAACAGTGATGTTATCAACAAATAGAAACCCCTGAAGGTGAGGAAGACATTCTGGAATGAGGAGGTTAGACGCATGAATGTGTAATAAAGTAAACAACCATGAACACTGTAAACAGTGGCATAAGTCACTAAGCATACAGGCAGTGGGACAGAAGGCTGTTGTTTCCCTTCCACCCTTTTTAGGGGGGGATATTAATATTTGTGTGTGGCGTCAAATGCCTGTGCTTTTCCAGGTCCCCTTTAAACTGGGCTCCACAGCACAGACAAAAAAGATTGTATCCTTGCACGCTACTGAGCTGGAAACACCTCCCATTCCCCAGGCAGCCCTGTTTTCCTCTTCTCTCTTGGGCTGCTGCAGATGCTGGACCGGCACCAACCCACATCTGAAGAGGTCTGGCAGCGTGTGGCAGCCCCCTGTCACCTTGCATCTTCACACATCTCCTACGTGCAATTACGGCATGTGAAAGAGCAGGCAGCGGGGAAGAACATGCTGCTATTTGCTTCTATCCCCTTTTGCAGCTTGCTTCTCAGCTTATTAAAGCTGACCTTTGCATTGTTAGTTCTGCCTTATCACTAGTACATCAATTTGACATTCTTGCTTACTTGTCACTACCACTAAAGTCTTCCAGTTCCCTTTCCACCTCTCCCCAAGTCCCATGTTCCCCCTTTGCATTCCTCTCTTGCTTGGTCACTAATACCAGCATCCTGTCCCCTTCCACAGGCCTCTCAATGTGCAACCTGTATTATCTTTGAAATCAACACTCCTTTTGCTTCCATTACACTTGCATATGAACAAAAGGCTCATGCTCCTCAGCATTCCAGAAGCCAAATTCCCCACATTTCAACCATGTCCCAGCTTCTTTCTTTTTCACAAATGCAACCTCATCTACCTGCCCCACACTCTTGTAAGCAATTACCAAAATTAGCCATCTCTCTATGCCCCAGGCTCCTTCACTAACCACCTTGTTCCTGCATATTTACTGTTCCCCTAACTCTCTGCTCCAGGTTCTTAAACTTTTCCTCTCCAAAGATTTATGTATGTGCTCTATCCTCTCACAACCCTTTCATCCAAGTTTCTCTCCTAGACACGTATAAAAAAAGCAAGAGTTCCTGGTGATACCAAAGTGCAGCTGGACTGAAGTGCTTCCATCTGAAATGTCTAACTGCAAATAATATGTAATTATCACAGATACAGGTCTACTCTGTGAGACTGTCAAAAAATACCACACAGTAATGGCCTCTTCTATTTGCTGATACTAAGGGAGCCTGTTAAACAACAAAATAATATTTAAACTATACCTGCTTCTGTTCAGACCATGCCCAGTGAATTAGCTGATTTAAAGTTAAGTCACAGCAGTAACAGCAGTGTCGGTCTACTCTGACTTGCAGCATGGAATTTCACCAATGAAGAGTGACAGGTGTCCAGCAAGCACCATTTTCACTTTAGGTTTTGAGAGCAAGAAGATGAACTAGTTCATCTTTGCAGTGGGTGTGCTTTCTGAAGCATGCACTTATCAAGAGTCTCTAACTGGAAGTTGAACTCTGTATAAAGATCACATGGAGACAGATATAAATCTACACAAAAAAAAGAACTTAAAACAAGCCTCTGCGAACAGCTGAAAATGTAAAATAAAGTGCCCAAAGATAACATTGCAAAATCAAATAAGAAAATAAAAAAATCCAGCTTGAATTGAGTGTTTCTGATGTTGATCTAGATTCAACTTAAAAAACAAACTCTGTTTTCTTCATAGGTCTGAATCAGTGAGAGATACTAATAACAATCAGTTCTGCAACAGAAACATTCATTCATTAGAAAAGCTGAAGTTAAAACTAGAGTTTGCAAGTCTCCTTTATTTTTCTTCATCCATTGCTAATTATGTACCATCTAAGAATGTAGACAATTTAATTACCAGATGGTGAATTGGACTTCAAATAAATATGAGAAGTTGAGAGTACAGTTGAATAAACAATTAACACAGTTTATTATAAACACCTCTTTTAAAAGACAATCTTTTGGCATTAATCCATGCAATGTGCCTTCCAGAAGGAACCTTAAAAGCAAACACAGTGGGGTAAGAATGTTAGAAAACAAATCCTGCAGGCGGAACTAGGTGAGAGTCATACCCCCAGTATCCTGTATGTTGCAGTTTTCAGTGCTGGTTGGTTCAAAAAGGAAAAGGTACCCACCCAAATGTATCCTTCTGTACAGAAAAAAACAGATCATATGCTCTCTTTTAACTGGTTATTAAACTACAAAGGCACCTTCTCCGGGGTGAAACAAATTGGTTAGGACTTTAAAACTGGAGGAAGCTGTAAAGGAGTCACCAAAAGAAACTATGCTGGAATGTATGCTGTTCAGCATATTTGTAAGTGAGCTAAAATGGTAGATTACTAGGAAATTGGCAAATGTCGCTGGTTATACTCAATTACATGCGACATGGAAAAAGAAACTTTCAATAGTTCTTTCACTACACTGAGCAGAATTCACTAGATCTTTGTCCATCTGAGAAACAGCTCAGTTACCTGGGCAGAAAAGGAAGGCACCCAGACCCACCAGCAACTGAGACATCCTGCCATTAAGACGAGCATGGCCTGATGAATTGTGTCTGCTGTTGCCCATCTCTCTCCCCATTATGGAGAAAAACACCCCACTGGCTAACTACATCAGAATAGATATTATAACCTTCAAACAGCTCAGTGAATCAGATCCATCCCATTTTAATTGGCAAATAAAGCTTAGTTGTCAATAAATGAGAAAAAATCATAGGAAAAAACAACCCCATAATACAGCAACCATCTCTAAACCAGTTACAGGCGTTTGGAAAAAAGATGTGAGTAGCCTTACGAGAGCACCAGATCAAGGCTTAGCTGTGCTCACAGAAATGAACAGAGTATTATGAATCCTTAGGAAAGGGACTGAAACCAAGACAGAAAGCACCTTCACCCCCCTGCCTAATGACATGGCGTGTTCACATCCTGAGTGTTTCATGCAGCTCTGGATCCTCTTACAAAAAGGATGTAACAATACTGGAAACACTGTGGAGATGGGTACTAGGATATCAGGGAAAAGTTAAGAGTAGAACTCTCAGCTTAGAAAATGAATGAGCTCTGAAAACACAGTGTAGATCTGTAGAGATAAGAAAATAAAAATGGAGAAGAATTATTCTTGATGTCTGTCAACACAAGAAGACAGAATCCAGTGACACTGCTAAAGTGTTCATTAATAAGTACTTTTGCTTATACCATGTAGTTACATTGCAGAGGTCATTTCACAGATACAGCAGGGACTAACAGATCAAAAAGAAACAGGACAATCTCACAGAGGACAGGACTGTTAAGTGCTACAGCCACAGTATGCACATAGAATCCAGGCTGGGAAATCCACAAACTTCTGCCAACAGCTAAGGAAAGTGCTTGCCCTATTGCCTATACTTCTGTTCTAAGCATCCTCTGCTGGTTACTGTGAAAGGGAGGACAATGGGCCAAATGGATCTGTGCAGGGCTGTTCTAAAAATGTAACAGACTTCTGAATTGAAAGTAACCACCACTATTGAGAAATGTGGGTTGCTACAATCTCCTGAAAGCGGGCTGGATGAGAATCCAGACTGGTCACAACACTGAGAGGACCACAGTGCAACCACTCATTGGCAGAGATCCTCTTGCCAACATTTTGTGCTGGCACAGGGAGAAGCCCAGGGTGCATAAAAAGGAAAACAGAGATCTGCCACTGGTCACACTTGCCTTTTCTAACACATTACATTTAATGAAAGGTTAAACAAAAGGCAGCTTGCCACAGCTGCCTTATCAAATCCAAATATTGTCTCATTTCTAAAGTAAGTTAAAATGCTGTTTTGATGTTAAGTAGACATGCTCTGATAAAAATCTGAAGTACACCATGTGACTCCATGATTCTTGAGCACAAAACAACCAGCCTTCTGATATACCAAAAGCCACGAAGAGATAGGAAGGGACCCTAAAAGAACAAATTCCACTACTATAGCAAGAACCGGGCTTTGGAAAAGTACAGAATATAAAGATTCTTCCAAGGAAGAATGTAGCACAGGAAAGCAGAGAGGAAAAAGGGCAAGCAGATGGCCTCCCTACTTTAGATGCTCAAACATGGACTGAAGTTCTAGTTCTTAGCAACAGTCTGGGTTTACAGAAACTCTTAATATTTTCTGACCAGTGTTTTTCAGCATTGATATCCCAGCTTAAGAGAGACAACAAAATGTCTGTCTGCAATACTGTTAGGGAAATTTATGAGTACAAACATTACAATTCTGTATAACCCAGCAGATGATGGCTCACGGTTCAGCTTTCACTTATACCAGTGAAGACCCAAAACATCGCAGATAATCCATACTGACATTTTGAACCTATTCCAAAGCATACAGGAACAGAAAATATGCAGAGAGGACACACTTGAATACTGTGCTGTTTACAAAGCAGTTTCCGTTGAGGAGAACTCAAAAATGTGAGTTCTGCTCTAAAGTGACTCTTCCACAGCATGACTATCCAGCCACATTCTCAAATATATTTGTACTTCAGTACCTGAGAATTTGAAGTTAGAAGCACGGGTATGTTTTCAAAATACTGACTGGCATTTCCACACTTACTTAGCCAAGATGCCCACGCTCAAGAACAATTTGATAACTTCATTGATGCACACAGCCGTTGTTGAAAAGTACAGTTCTGCCCCCACTGTCCTTGTGTAGCGCAGTGTGACTGTGTATGTTGCAGCAACCAGGGTCATCACCGTGAGGCAGTACAACTTGAACAGTAAGCTGACATTTTCTGAAAGAAAACAAAGATGACCACTCAGCATGCCCTTCATTTTAACTTAAGGACTGAAACAGGGTGTTCTGCAGCTGGAGGACTGTATCAAACACTACTGTGGCAGCATACAATAATTAGTGTTGTGAAATGCTTCCTATAAACAGTTTAAGTCAATTTTTAAAGTCTCTTCTCAAAGCAGCTTGCATAGGAACTCCAGGTGTTTGAAAATAAGACATCCTCTTGCCCTCACAATTGTCCTCCATTCTAGAAAACTAATCATAGACTAACATTTATGTAATAGTAATCAAAAAATCTTCCTTTCCTTTCCTGCTCTTTAGCTGACAGTGAAAGCTTGCTCTGACCCTCTCCACACATAGCATATTGAAGTCTGACACAAAGAGCATTGGCAGACTATTAAAAGCAAAGAGAAGAAAAGTATCAGCAGAGAAGGGGTTCAATCTAGCAAATCTTGGTAAGTAAAGCTGCATTTCTTTCAGCCTTATCTTCCACCTGAGTTCACAGAAGAGAGTTCTGCTCAGAGCAGTGGTGGAACTTCACACAAAAGGCTTTCCCGAAAAATTATTGACAGTAGAAAACACTGAGGTTATTAGACTCATTAGAGGCTATTAGAATCACAGAGCGGTTAGGGTTGGAAAGGATCTTAATATCATCTAGCTCCAACCCTCCTGCCATGAGGGGTTATTACTTACTTACCGAAGTAAATTAAACCATGCGAGTATGCATCATCTAAGTTACCCCCAGTATCTTCCCCCCTGCTACACTCGAACAACAGTAGCAATCCTTGTAACACTTTTGCCCTGGGCCAACTGCTACCCTGCATAATTTGGGAGCCAGCATGCCCCAGGCCAACTGGTGAAAGGCAGTTTTCCACACAGCTGCCTTACTCTGTGGCCTGAGAGTTCCACTGGATGAATGCGACCAGTTCAGAGAAGGACTCAGACTGCATTCCTACCATTAAAGAGAACAGAGAAGATTCCAAACAGGACTGCTCTGCACAAAGGTATGACCTACAACACGAGACATAGCAAATGGGTAGTGTCTACAAAACCATCTTTCAAGCTGGTAAATTGTTCTTTATTACCTCCAGCATCTGATGGCTGGATGTTGGTCACTCAGCAGCATCTTTCAGGCCATTATCTGAATATCCCAAAGAAACATATTCTAATTGGCATAACTTTAAGTCCTGTGCTGATTAGGGAATGAGCTAACAGACAAGCTCCAGGCAGTTTTGTAATAACTTTGTTCATTTAATGTGGGAGTGAATTGCTGAATCCAGTGCAACTGATGTTTTGGTTCACTTTTCTTCCCAGTGATGTCTCCTATTGCATAACATTTCTGCAAGGTACAGTTAATACCTCCTGCTGCTGCCATCGTTTAAATTAGCTACTTCCTTACAGATAAAAATCTTGCCTACATCAGTAACCACTTTTAAAAGGTAGAGCCAATTAGGTTTTGGACTAACAATGCTTAGGAGAGATTTACAAGCTATAATCTGTTTTTAAACTACATTTGGATTGTGGAGAGGGGCGGTGGGAACCCAAGGCCACAACGGCCAGGAAATAAAGTTAACCCAGTCCAGCCTTATGTGATAAACACATAAATGTATTGGCTTTTGCAAGTCGTAGGTGTTGCTATGTGGATATAACTGTATGAGTTTGCAATAACAGGAACAAAGCATGCTAAAGACATAAGGTTAGACAACAAGTTGAAAGTGGTAAATACTTTGCCAGAACTCCTGAGTAAAATGGAGTTATATAGCAAAGGAATTTGAAAAGGTAAAAGAAAAAGGGGGGCTTGATATGAGAAAAGCTAGTGCCTGGAAAACTTCGGTTAAAGTACTTTCAGCTTAACTTAGGTAGGAGATAAAGAACCATGTTTGTGTTGTAAGTCTGTGGTGAGACAACAGGATTTAGTGGCCCCATTAAAAATGAATGAGTTATTTCACACCATTCTTCTACTTACCAGTTGGTTTAGAGACAGTGCCTCCCAAACATCTGGTACCTTTGGATACTCCTTGTCTGCCCATCCTGCAATAAATTTTGCAGGAAGGTCACACTGTCCTAAGTCTTTGCCAGCTATCATAAAAATTACAGATACAGCTGGTTTCAGCTAATTTTGTGATTACTGGGGCATCCAATTGTGCCAAAGGTGAAAAGTGCACCATGAGGAAGACTGCTTACTTCATCTTGAAGACCCCTGCCCACATGAGGAAGACTGCTTACTCCATCCTCAGGACCCCCAGCCCACAATCAACGGAGAGCAGTGGGCAGACGCCAAGAGGAGGAGACTTATGGTAACAAATTTCTGAAGCTAGTTATAATATTCCCTTCCTATATGCGGGAATTATGAATATGTACATGACTAACATAATAGTGAAAGTATATAAACCAGTAACAAACACTAGTCAGTGTGCCTCTGGCTATGGCCACACACCCAGCACTGTTACTTTTCATTTATCGACTCTGTCCCTCAATAAAACCCTGTTATCATTATTTAGATGAGTGAGCTTGTATTGTACACTTACAAGAACAGATTTTATAAGGATGACAGAAATTATAACAACAACGTGTTTTCACACATTAAAATTTTAAGTCTATGCACTATCAAATTAAAACCAAATTTAATCCTTGCCTATGTTAACTACTTTTTGAAAATAAATAAATAAACAAATGTCCCAGTTTTGCAGCGGTTTGTAAACTAAATACAGCAGGATATAATGAAGCTATAATCATGATCATAGAATCAACTCAGTTGGAAAAGATCTGTAAGATCAAATCCAACCAGCACTGTCAAAGACCACCACTAAACCATGTCACTAAGGGCCTCATCTACATGGTTGCGAATGCTTTGAGGAATGGTGATTCCACCACTTCCGTGGGCAGCCTATGCCAACACCTGATCACCCCGCTTTCAGAGTTCTAGCATTATGTGAAAAGCTGATTGTGGTTGGTTTCTCCAGCCTGGCTCACCTGTCTGCATCAGTACTAGTGCAGCACTGGGGGCTGAAGAAAGGCTTAGCTGGGGTACCCATATTTTCTTGCTGGTAAGTCTGAACTTAAACCAGCTTAGAAATTAAAAGGAGCTTAAAGTTGAAAGATGTTGTTTCCTTTCTCAGAGTTTCTTTCACAGGCTTCAGTAAATCCCACTGGAATGAAATGGAGAGAGGAGGTGGATCTTATCAAAGTAACAAGTGACAGAACAAAAGCTAACAATCTCAAGCTGCTCCAAGGGACATTAGGCTGGAAAAATGTCTTTGCAGATAGGGTGGTCAGGCATTGGCACAGGCAGCCCACGGCAGTGGTGGAATCATCATTCCTCAGTGTTCAAAACCGTGTAGATAAGGCCTTTAGTGACATGGTTTACTGGTGGTCTTGTCAGTGCTGGACTTGATCTCTCACAGGTCTTTCCCAACCGAGTTGATTCTGCAATTCTATGAACGGGTTCCCAGCAAAAGGGACCAGACAGGCCAAAAGCCTCAGGATACACATGTGGGCCTCCGACAGAGCTCACACAACCGCTGTTGTAAACGGAAGCCCAGGCATAGGGGGCACACACAGCGTGCGGCCGGCCGGCCGGGGCGGGGGCATCTCACACCCGGTCCTACATACGCTGCGGGAAACCCTCCTTCTCCCGGCCCCTGTCTTCTGGTCTGCTGCCGGGACCTCCGGCGCCCTGAGCAAGGCCCCCCGTGGGGGTGGCTAGCAAGAGGGACAAGCGGCGCCTTCCTGCAGCGTTTAAGCCCACCCTACCTGCTCCAGAGCTGTGGGAGAGCCGGGGTTCTGGTACCGCTGCCCACACTCCAGCGGACCCCAGGGGCCGGCGGTGGCTTCAGTGACCTGCAGGGAGACTGTCTCCACACCACTACCAGCGCCCCGCGCTAAGCCCCGAAAACGGTGGGCTTTCACCACGTTCAAACACCCCCAGAGCAGGCACCGGCCCACAGAGGCATCGCCGCCCTTAGGGCCACCTTCAGCCGCCGCCGGCTCCGGAGCGG
>JAOEHX010011521.1:0-14775 GCA_025448015.1 Bolborhynchus lineola
TGCTCCATCCCTGGTGGTGTTCAAGGCCAGGTTGGACATAGCCTTGGGTGGCATGGTTTAGTATGAGGTGTCCCTGCCCATGGCAGGAGGTTGGAACTAGATGATCTTAAGGTCCTTTCCAACCCTAACTATTCTATGTTTATATGATTCTAACTACGAGGCATTTTGGATGTACGACCAAGATCCCCCAAGGCTTCCAAGTGGCTCTATGCATTTGTCCTCCAAAGAAACTGGTATATAGAGAAGAGGGTAGCAGGACCCCATCCTTTGGACCCAAAATGAGCTCCAGACTTCAGACTTTCTAGCTTGAAGAAATTGTGCTGAATGAAGCCCTGGGTCCTGCAGCAGGCCAGTGGCCGAATGTGGTCATATACCAAAGTCCTACATGGAAGTGCTTTGTGGACTGGAGGAGGGACAGACTCTCAGACTCTTGTGCCTTTGCTCTGGCTGTGGTACCTCCTGCCTTTTTAGTTCCCTGTGGAACTCAAACTGCTGGGAAAACCATTAAGTGTGCAAAGGGGAATCAGCTTTCAACTGATTGCCCATCCCTTGGAGCATTGTGAAAAAGTCAGGAATGTATTTCTGGGATGTTGAAAGAGGAAAGAGGGAAAAAGGGAGTTCTCCAAGCCAGCAAGTGTGAAAGGACACATGAAGCAAGTGTGAAAGGACATGATTTCTGTAGGAGGCAGCCTTCAGCCAAAAAGGAGGCTTTGTCTGAAGTCTCTGCTGTATTAGAGCAATGAAGTGCAAACACAATGGCCAATGCTTTGCACTAATGTCCTCTCACCGCAAGTTACTGCCACTGGGTGATACAGCAGTTCAGGTGAAAGACAGAGCCATGTGAATGTCAGTGGTGTGCGTGGCAGAGCAGGAAGCCCCATTAAGTCTCTCCTCTAAAGTATTTCTGCCACAAAACAAATCGACACTTGGCCAAAAGAAAAATAAAAATCACAGCACTTGGCTCTTCCAGAGCAAGATGCATCCACAGCAAGCCAAGGGAGGAGCAGGAGGCAAGAGTGATTCTTCCCATGCTCCCAGGCAAGGAGCTGCTCATGCCAAGTTGTGCTTTCCAGAAGACTTCTCTTGGGATCATTCCTCCAAGGCTCACTTTGCTTTCACTATTTCCTAGCTCATATTTGACTAGTTAAAAGTTTTATCAGCCAGGGCTATAAATTACCATGGGAGCTTCTGGGGAAACTCAGCCCTTTCCCCTCCTGCTCATTTCCCCTCTGCCCCTCACCATTGATCAAACCTGCAGAGTTTTGGACTTTTCAAAAGCAAAACCAAAAAGAACTCCAACCCCGTCTAATTGAAAAGTTAAAAAGCAGCCACCACACATGTATTTGCCTCAATTATGTTTGCTCCTTGATATTTATGATTATTCTTTTTACTTGTTTCCTTTTTTAATTTTTCTTTAGTAGCTTTGTGATTAATGGCCACAGTGATGTGCTGACATTTCAGCATTTTGTTTATCCCACACCCCTGTTACGTGGCGGAGGATCGAGCTCCTATTTGCAAGCAGCGAGGGGATTGCAAGTTGTAGTATTAATCGATGGGGTAATTCAGCGGGGGTGTGGAGGGAGAGCTTGGAACCCAGCTCCTGGCAAACATGATATCCCCAGAAACCTTGAAAATGCTTGTATCCAATGCGCTGTGCGCCTGAGAACAATGTGCCTCAGCAGAGTAGATGGCTCAGGGTGGTATCACTCCCCTGCTTGAAGGTCATTAATTTGTGCCTGATGAGGAAGAAAAAAAGCAGTGAAAGCCAATGCTTTCCCAATGTGTGGATTGAGGGCTTTAACAGGTCCTGAAGAGCTGATGCTGGAGAGCAGGAATTGTGTTTCAATCCATTAAGCCCTGGCCAGACTTCCAATGTCAAAAAGGAGAGAGATGATGGTACTGAGAGCAGTTTGCTCGCACAGGAGTTTGGAGACCATACAGTAAACTTTGAACTGGAAGGTGTATGAGGAACATCAGGCTTCACTGAGGGCTGCCCCTGTAATAACAAGAGTTTCAGATATTGCAACTTATTCTAAACGGTCTTCAACAAACCTGGGTAAAGGCACTGGTCACTGTGCTGAAAAGGAAAGGACAGCTGCTCCTGGAGGGAAACAGTCATAGTGGTGTCAGACGGCACTCCATGCCAGGAGGCTGGGACTGATCCTTGCATTTAAAGGAAGCACTGAAAGCCTGAAAGCAATGAAATTAGATTCATGAACCATGCCCCTAAGTGTACATCCCAAGTAGCATGAGCACTGGGGTTTCTTGCCAAAAGCCTCAAATTTCTGTAAGCAGGTTTCTTGGTCAGGTCTCTGCTGGGTCAGTCATTCTGCAGCTGGGGAGATCAGATAAGGTCATAGCCTGAGGTGGGCAATGAGCTTCTTGCACAAGTGGGGGAAAGCATAGCTGAGCAATGGGCGATCACGATTCTCTCATTTCTGAACAGGGATGCCAGCCCAGTATTTAGCACTCTAAGAAGCATCAAAGCATTGAACACCCCCTCACCTGAACAGGAGCAGCACTGATTCTTTTGCCGTTGAAGGGGGTGGTTGCACATTATGGTGTGTTCAACAACAAAGAGACTCAGGTTAAAAAAAAACCTTCCAGAAAAAGGATGGAGAAGCTAACCTTCTCATCAATGCAGAGCACAGCACTGCAATCACTGGTATCAGGGCAGCTGAGGGGGCTGAAAAATATGGTATGAGAGCAGGAATTTCTTGTCAGCTTTGTGAGCAAAGGAAACTTATGATGTAATTACACCCTGCCAGCAAGAACAGCAGCAGCAAGTCTGTTGTCTCTGGATTTCTGTTCCTCCCTAGGTGGGTGTAGTTATAGTAAAAGTAATCCAGGCAATCCGATCTATCCCACGTAAAATAACAGCAGGGAAAACAACAGTTAAAAACTTTGTCTGCTGTGGTTCTATGGGGCCTGTAGATGTTCCCAGCCCTAGGAACAGGTAAGACTTATCTAGCAGATCAGGACACCTATGATCATCATGTTGCCTAACTTAGTGTGGAAATGGAAGAAGTCCTGCTTAGTCATTGGGAAGACTCATTGAGCAGCAGTCCTCAGAGAAGGCAGCAGTGCTGGTAACTAGCTATTGCAGAGAGCATTTTGGTTCAGCACCACAACAGTAATTATCCCCACACTGACTGGGAGGAGAGCAAAGAGCACCAAGGCAAAAAGGGGTACCCCCTAGTCTATTCTGCATCACTGCCTCTCTTTACAAAGCACCAGCACAGACATACATGAAGAGATGTAAAAGCCCTTTCTCGGGCAAGTGGTGCCCAAAACTCCAGTCTTTCCTGCTGCCCAGCTAAATCCAACTCTGATATATACTGAACAAATAGTCTCCGAAATGACTACAACAAGGGGTGAGCAGCAAGTATTTTCCCTGAACAAGAGCAGCTCCTAAAACTGGATTTGGGAGGCCTGGGAGGTCCAACAGAAAAGGATTCAAGGGGGCTTTGACAGGGGGCTCAGGACCATGAGCCTCAGAAGGGGAAACACCAGAGAGACACATGGCACAGTTTGCCTTACCTGGGGTGCTTCTGGTGAGGGTATGTGTCGCTGGGAGAGACCTATCACTAACTAACCCTGCTTGTGGAGGAGGATGAACCAGCAGATCTCATGAGGTCCTTTTAGTCCCATTTTCTGCAGCTGCTATGAACGGGGTCTCTTTGTAAACAAAATAAATCATTGTCCTAGTTCATCCACAACCAGAAAGCAGGCTTAAGCAGTGCAAATAGATTTAGATATAAACCCCAAGGGACAGGCAGCTCCATTGGAGGCCACAGCTTTATCCAGTAACCCCAGCCACGTCTTCCCTCCCCTGCTGAATAATTCAGAGCTTCATTTCCTTATCTGCTCTAATCTGGGTTGGTACAAACCAGCCCTGCTGTTAAGTAACACAAGCACGATAAAGAACAACAAGATATCTTTGTGCAGGGGGAGCCTCAGCAGGCAACATGTACCTCCTCCTTGTGTTGCCACACTGTGAGAGAGGATCTGGCATCTTTCCTCCACTCTGGCACATTTTCATTTCCCTCTATTTTCTCTCCACCCTTCTTTCTCTACAAGGACTCTGTATGTGCCTAGGCTGGCCTCTACCTGGAGTGGGGAAAGTCAAACAGCACTGGGGAAAAATAAAATACAATAAAATAAAATATAATAAAATAAAAAAATATAAACAAAAAGGAAAAAAAAAAAAAAAACCAAAACAAAACCACAAAGCCCCAAGCTCTGTAATAGACTTTTCATGACATTTACTAAATCTTTTAGCAGTTTTCCTTCTTTCTGCACTAAATATCAGTTGCTTAAGATAATCCGTGAACCTGTAGAAAGGCCATTAGGAGCTTCCTGGGGACTAGGTTAATTCACAGTAAATTACAGTCACTGCCAAGGAGATTGCAGGGAGGTTAGGAGGAGATTGGAAGCTGCAGGCAGCAAAGTACTATAGCATTTATGAAAGAAAGAAAATAGAACAATAATCAAAACTCTCCCTTGTAAGGAACAAGGAGGCCAAGTGCTGAATGCATATTGGAACATGGTCATTTCCAAAGTGACAGGCACTGGTAAATGCTGGGATCAAGACTGGGCAAGTATCTGAGCAACAGGCCAGCAGTACCGAGTGTTACCATACCCAGGAAGCATGAGGAACAGCCACAAAGGGACTACCCTTTCTCTGACTCTTTTTAAATGTGGTAGAACCCAGGAGTGCTGCACCAGGCTCTGTACACATGAGAAGATTTTCTTCAGGCAGACAACAACCTTTTCCACTTTCCCTTCCCCTTCACTTTCTTCTCATCATCCTTCCATCCTCTTCCCATTTCACTGTTAATATGAAGGCACTAACCTTGTTGCCAGCCCCATCACTGGTGTTGCTGCAAGCACCTGTGCTCTTTCATAGCACAAATATTTGCTAGTGCACTGGGTGCACCACAGCTCAGAGGCAGGCATTCCAGACACATGATCCCAGTCCTGGTGATGACCAGGTAATTTCAAGCACAAAATGGGTGACAAGTTCCCTGGCCAAGTCACATCTCACAGAGCACAGTTTGTCTTCTTTTTTCTGCTCCACTCAGAGCAAAAATGCCTCCCGTCTGTTTGGCCACTCTGATGTTGAGAATAAGTCCATTTCCATAATCACATTTGAGAGGGGAAAAAGGGTAGAATGCCACAATGCAGGCAATCCCCCAATTACAGAACAGTAAATTGAGTCACATGCATTGTCTAAGCTGTGTGACAGAATTGCACCTGAAGAGCCTTTTGGAGAATGCCAGAGAGCAGTCTCCACTGTAGGACTGTCCCTTACTATCTGGGGACTGCAGCTGTCCCAACTCAAACCTTCTCAGGACTCCCAGAACAATTATATGCATGAAAAAACATGCCAGGAATTTTCTCTCCACAGCTGCCAAACACAAAAGATTCCCTCAGCACACTTTTACAGTGTCTTCACTGCTGAAACAGACCAGCGCAAAGAGGACCAACTTGGTCCATAGTATCAATGTGGCCAAAAAGAAGACGTGGCAAGCATTACCATCACACTGCAGCTTCTCTCCAGTCTCCCACCTATGATTTGTTTCCCTTCTCTTGGTATTTCCAAGGTCTCTTGCTCCAGCCGCTGCTCTGGCTACCAGCCAATATTCAACTCCCGCTTATACTCTGGATGTGGCTTATAACGTTCAAAACCTGGTACTCAACAGGGACCCAGCAAGCTGGTAGCAGATCGTCCTTCAAGCTGCTGGGGTTTCCTGGACAGTCCAGCTCAATTCATTCTTCCACCTTTCTCTAAAATGGGCAGCAGGCAACAAGGTATAGAGGTCCCTGGAAATTCAGATATGATTTCATCCTCTCCTCCATCCTTTTTTCCCTCCTTTCCTCCCCAGCAGCTTCAAGGCTGCTGGTTCTTTTAATATGAACTTTAATTTCTGCTGCCACCAAAATTTAACTATACCAAAAAAATAATTTGTGCCTTTTTGTTTTCTTCCTGAATATATATATATTAACCTATCAGAAACACTTCTTTTCTTCTGCCAACCGATATCAACAGTCAATCAGAACCTGTCAACATAGCAATTTTATCGTCTCCAACTCGGGTAGCAATGCAGTCGTCATGGGAACCAAAATAGTAACTATGGAATAGCTGCCTTAGTAACAACAACAACAAAAAATGTGTTGGCATAAAATTGCATTTGTAGTAAATTTCAGTTAACAGCTTAGAAATTAAACAGTCACTCTGTGATTCCTGGAGTTTGTAAATCCAAGAAACTTCTCCAGGGAAATGGTGGGTTTTAAAGTTCCCTGAGATCTAACCTTGTTGATGGCCCCTCTGCTGCAAGTTGAAAGAGGAGGAATAGAGGGAAACATGTCTTTATTTTGTTGTGAACATCTGTGTAACATGAGATTAAGGATGCAGCAGCTTTACTCTGCTTGAAGAGGCAACCTACATTCATTACGTATAAATTTATGATGCTTGGGAGATCTACTAACTACAGAGACTTTAAAGGCAGCTTGCTTTGGTCCAGGTGAAGATCCAAAAGAATATGAGCATGGGCAAACAGCAGGAAGGGAAGCACAGAAATTGCTGTACCGGAACAGACTCGTGGCCCAGTACTCTAAGGCATACCCACATTTCAAAGGAAAATATGTATTCTCAAAATGCTTTTGGTCACATATGCACAGATATTCAGCTTTGCAGGACAGTGGGTCATTCTCATCATCTGATGCTCACACTATATTCCCAAAAGCAAGAGAACAGAAAGGTAGGGTATGTCTAAGAAGAAAAGCACTTCCTGGGTTTTTCTTTTCAGAGGACAAGTTTAATACACTCAGTGCTTTTATCCCCTTCAGACCTCTGGTTTCTGTCCTGTAACACCTTCAGAAATGGAAAAAGTCAATCCTAAGATTTACTTTGTATGTGACCTCTAAAGATTCTGCCAGATCTCCTTGCACTGCACAGATGAACACGAGTCTCTTAACAGCAAAGATGAATAGCTAATTTCCAGGACAGCTTTTAAAATTCTCTGTCAAGGAGGTGACCTAGTCAGCTGAGCATCAACACTACCCACAGCCGCACGTTCAAATCCCAGCGCTGTCTTTTCTGCCCTCCATCTGCTTATAGAAGATAAATAATGTTCTCTACCACTGGTCAACAAGACATTCTAGACAGTTGAGGAAGGGACTCTAAAAGTCCCAAAAGAAGAAATGAATTTCCTTATGAAATGTCTTAGGGCTCTTTTTGAAATGGCAGCACTATTTATTGCAGTATGACAACACTACCAAATACATAGAAACCACATCTGGCACTGAAAGGTTGAGCAACAGCAGGTTGGAGGCTGAAGAAGATGTGGGGAAGAATCACTGGCTTCTTTATTAATCTTACATTTTTCCAGAGAGGTCCAGTTTTTGGCTCCTGACAGAGAAAAGATGCTGTGCTATATGGATCTGCGACAGGCATGGTTTGAGTACTTTAATTCTCTTCAATACATATGCACAGTTTGTTATTGGCCTGCATCCAAGGAACAGTTCTATTTAACCTGTGCTGTATTAAAATTGTGAAACTATTCTGATGAAAAGGGGCTGGATAGGTAGTTAATGTTCGTCTTTCCAGAATAAGAGGTAGTTTAAAATACGTGTAATTGTCCTGTCACAGGATTACAATCCATTTACTTTAGCACCAAGACATTCTTTCTTGGAAACAAGACCACTGAGACTATCAATTTGCTACAAAGGCCAGTGACCTAACCTTCAACCTCCTCCTTCAGCAGATGATGTCCCCAAATAGAACATAATCATTTAGAAGGGTATGAATGGTATATACAATTTAAGTGACCTTTTATCCAGATGAGTTTGTCCTGGTGACTACTTACCTGGAGAGAGCATGCCCAGAGGAGAGCAATGGCCAGAAAGGTCAAGAAAGCTTTCCACTCTTCCCCATTAAGAAACCTTTTTGTAAGCCAAAGAAGTGAGGATACCTTGAGATGCTTCAGAGAAATAAATAGGAACGTTCTGCTGGAGTGGTAACAAAATCTGTGTCATGTAAAGTGAATTTAGACCTAAGGTTTAATGTCATTATCTTAAAAGGGCATCTCTCTGTATTCTTCTCAGCACTGTGATAGTATAGTGGAGAATGGCCTGAAAAGGTGTTTCTCAAGAGGAGATGTGAATGCTGGAGGGTTTGGAGGATTAACCTTTCAGTTTTGGAGACCAGGGCTCAAACACGGACTTCAACATTACAGAAGTGGCTATGAGTAAGTGAGGGCTGCAATGCTATGAGCATGGACAGAGCTGACAAGGTTACAGAACAGTTTGTGTGATTAGCCAGGAGGCACTGCAGAATCACAGAAGTGAAAACAGATTAGAAATTCTGCAGCTTTGAAAATAGACACCAGGACATTGGCTGGAGAATAAGGTTAGTTTGCTCAGAGGTGTTCCTGTGCTAATAAGCAGGGGCTGTGGGACTTGGCAGCGAGTGTGAATGTGCTATAAATCTGATCCAGAAAGCAGAACTGCTGATGGGAGAAGTACTGGCAAAAAGGTTAACTATTCTTTCCTTATTCCACACTTTTACCAATCTCTCCCTATCACTTGTCCCTTCTCCCTTCATACTGATACACGCAACCACTTTTCCAAGCAAAGGTGGGGAAGAAACCTCTGCAGTTGTACCACCCAGGAGAGCTGAACACTAACCACGAAGCCGTGAGGGACTAAACAACTTCAGTGATTGTTTGCCAGACTTCTTGTGTTTTCTTGTGTCTGTGACCCACACGCCTTCAGCTCCTGAAAGATGATTGCTTCCACTCCGATTTCTAAAACATACAAGAGAATTTTGACCCCTTCTTGCATCTAGAAGGTATGGGTTGATCCCAACATTGATGGTGCCTGGCTACCACCTATAATGTTCTCATCTAATACTTAAGAGGTGTCCATGCCGTACATGTGCTACAATTAAAATCTTTTAGGGAGAGATCTAACCCCAAGAAGAAGGAAGCTGGAATATTCCATAAATCAACTAAAATCTACTGGGACAAGGAAAGTTTGAGGAATGACAAAGGTGGAAGATAAAGCTATTTTGAAAGACAGTCAGGGCACAGCACAGCATGTGCATGAGAGCCAGTTTGTTACTGTCCCACCATGCCACATTTGGTTCAGGAAGTCCCACGGCTAGAGACCACAGCCATCCAAAATCACACCAAGGAAGCATCGTCAACTAGTGGCTTATTAGAAGAGGTTCTCTTCTCCAGGCAACAACAGCTGCTGCCAGATACTGAATCCTGAGCAAAGTGGCTTTTGGGTCTCACCCAGAGGAGCTGTTTGGGTGGTCATATTCTGCATTCCTGGAAGGCAGCTCTGGCTGCTGGAAAAGGAAGATCTCAGTCCAGGATGAAACATTCTTGGCAGTTCACAGAGGCTGTGCTCTAAACGTGTGTTTACCTTTGACACTTTGACACACAAAAATGTTGCTGAAATCAGGTCTGCAACTGCTGACCTATTTTTGTGGTTAAGAACACATGATTTTTGAGCAAAATGTGACCAAGTGATGCCAATTTTCCCTAGCTCAAAATAAGCAGCCAAACAGTGAATTCATGTCCAGTATGCCCTGCATGTCTGGGAGCAATATTCCTTGTAATGCACCAGCTCTCAGGTGAGGTAGAGGGGGATGAAGCCCTATCTCAGCCACATGTACACCTCAGCAAAGGCAAAGAGCTCAGCTCTGCCTGGATGAGGAGCTGTCTGAATGCCACAGCATGAGGAAACCCAGGCCTGAAATGTTGGCTTCCTTGCCCAGTTTTGTGCAGCACCATACCTATCATTTGATGCAATTATGTCATTAACTGATTTGCAAATTTGCATAGAAGCATTAATCAAATTTTTAAATAAATAGTATGGATTTAGCACTGGTGAAAACACTCTAGATTAACTATTTGGTGAATTAAGCCCTCCGCTTACCTGTGAGACAGCAGCAGGACAAGCTTTATCCACACAGACCTGCCAGCACACTGAAACCTTGATTTGACAGATAAGTGTGCAACTTCACCTGAGAAGTTTGGGGAAGCTCAGATCCCTGTCTCAGGCACCTCATAATCTCTCTCTTGGGCCAATTAGTGCACAACAGGGAAGAAAGTTTTCATGGCAAGCAGCTGGCACGGAGACTCACCACAGTTCCCGCACTTGAATCTCAGCATCCTTGGAACTGAAGTGACAAGTGAGTTGTCACAGGGAGCCAGAAATGGCCCCTCTACAAAATATACTATGCAGCTATGAGCAGCTGCAGCAGAATAACACTTTCAGAAGTTCTCCCACTGTCTTATTGTCCTATGCCACCTACCTTACTTAAGCTATTTATACTGTACTCTACACACGATGCTCACACTTCCTTAGAGACAAGGAAGACAGACAAGACATCTGAGGGTTGCATTATGATGGCTCAACTGATTGGATTATCTTGACTGCTTGGAAGCTGCCCCCGTAATCACTGGTCTCTTGCAAGTTACAGAGAGAGGCAGCAGTTGGGTTGAGGAGGGGCAGAAGATCCTGATGTACATGCTTGGTGGCAGATGGAGCTGGAATCTTTCATCTACCTGTCATAACTGGGCAGACTGACAGCTAACAGCCCTTCTCCCTTCAGCTGGAATAAACACAGGGCCTACACCACTAAAGGAGGAGGAGGATCGAGGCTTTTCCTCTGATACCTCTGCAAAATCCCAGGACCACGACATAACCATGACAACTACCACTCTGCAGTCAGAGAAGTGAGTACTAAAAGACAGTCGCGTCCAGCCATGAGGCATGGCAGACAAAAATCAGAGGTAGAAAATTAACAGGAAGGGAGTGGCTTTACAGAATGCAATGTGCAAATAGATGCTGCTGCCTCTTGTCACTGTCAGGGTGGCACGCTCAGCCGCCAGGCACACGAGGACCAGCCGGTTTGCTCTCAGGTGCTCTTGTTATTCTCTGCAACCCTTCAGCATGACTCTTGACAGAAAAATTACCAAATGTAATGCACTCGTGACTTAGTTAATTTGCACCTGTATCTAATTTCAGACCTGCTGGAATAACAGAGCAGTTCTGTAATCAAAACAGGAGGAAAAAAAAAGCTAGATCTGCCAGTCACTGGCTGCTGCAGGGGAAACTGCCCCCACTTCACACAGGGACCCCGTGCAAGAGGTTAGCATGAAGGTTGCAGCAGGATGCAGAGGTTTTTCTGAGAGGGACATAGTGAGATCCTGTATATGCAACCTGGAGCAAGCCCATGGCAGTTAGTTGGCAGTGCCATGCTCCTCTCTGCTTTTCCAGGCAGGAATTGCTCCATTCTCCTAAATGCCTCTATGTTTTCATTTTGAGAAATTGTTCTGAGCAGCTAACAGCTGTCTAATCATGGCTGATGGTCATGACTTTCTGGATGACAGAGGGTGCCAAGTTTCATCATCAGAGGAAGCGCTAATGAGACAAAGTTCCCCTGGTCCATGTTTGTGGCTCATTAGGGCACTAGTCACTGTGACTCAGTTTCTCCTCCAAGCTTTGGGAAGCCACAGTAGTTAGAGTTCATGTGTCATTTTTAATCCTTCTCCCTCAATCTCTGCAAGGGTCTAGCTCTTCCGGGATACTCAAGTCCCAGAACAAGAGATTTAAGAAAGTTAAAAACACTTTGCTTTTGGCAGGTCTCTCCAGAGCCTTGCCCATCCCAGTGCTGGGGTACTCAGCCAGGCTCACACCTGGCTACCATGCTATGCGGCCCACCAGCCCACAGACCTCTTCTGGCCTGCCCCATGGGACCTCAGGCTGGCCTCAGCCTGCCTGGCCAAGGCCAGCAGCTGCCTCTCCTTTATTACCTGGTGCAGAGCTATGATGACAAAAATGTTCTTTCTGGAGGAAACCAACATGGAAGAGCTCTGGTTTTATTCTTGGCCAACTTCTCTGTCCAACTCTCCCGCAAGAAGTCCTATCTACCTGCTGTCCTCTCCCTGCATTGATTCCATTGCAATGTCTCCCAATACCCCTTGCATCCTGGTATCTTTTAATCCAAGTGCAACTCTACCATCACATGAACTGCCGTTACACTAAATCATCTCATCCCATACCCAGCCTTCCTCCTACAGCTTCCCTTGATGGCATCTGCTATTCTGGTAGCACAATCACCCAGCTCCTTCCCTCTTGAATGACTAACCCCAGCTATGTCCTCCCAGTGGGGAGGCAATACAAACACACACAACACAGAGCAACCAGCACTTTCCCCTTTGAAAGACCATCAGCCTACGCAGAGCTGATTTGCTTTCTCTACACATATAAAAAACAAATCAGGACATAAAACATTTTGAAATCTTCAGATGAAAGGGAAGACATCAGTTTCTTTGACTAAGACACATGTTAAGCACAAGTTGAGTGGTTTAACTTTGGCTTTCTCATTGACCCCACATCTCTGACCCTGGTCAAGCATTTTAATACCCTTGCCTCAATTTCCTGTCTAAAAGGAGGCTTACCCTAATTGCTCCGCCTTGCCAAGCTGCTGTGGTTCTGTAATTAGGTACAGTCTGTAGACCTCTGTAAATGTAAAGAGCAATGTGCAAGCATTACATATCTATAATAGCCTCAAAACTCACTCTCCTATGATAGCGGGTGTACCCTAGCAACATCCTTGCTGAGGAAATGGGTCCTTCCACCTCACAGCCTCACTTCTCTTCACATGAAATTGCTGCCTTGGGCAGCTTCACAGGGGATATCACCCATGACAGATGAAGCTGAAGGTTGAACCAAGAGGAAGGAATTACAAGACACTGTCTTGGGATGCTCTCACATCACAAAGGCATTTATCATGCTGTTATCCAAAAGGTCTTCTCTGTGCTAGAATACAATCCTGGGTTGCTCACTCACTGAGGGAAGGGATAACGTTGCAAAACACAACCATTGACCCATGCTGAAATTTCCTCCTAGTGATGTCCTGCCGCAACCGAGCCTGGAGAAAAGTCTGGGTGAAGGCTATGCACTTCTGCTTTCAAAAGGATAGCTGAAGCCACCATCCTTGGCCTGCCAGGAGCAGAAAGACCATGACACCAAGCCAAGATTAACCCCAGAACTACAAGAGAGAAAGACTAGAGGGAGTGAGGAAAACACAGGGCACTGAGTGGTGTCAAGGACTTTCTTCATATCATAATTCTCTTCAGAAAACCCTCTGCTTAGGTCAGCTGATGAACTGCTTCACAGTCACAGTAACTATGTAGAAATCCTTTCTTTTTGTTGTTTCTATGCCAAATAGTTGTTATGCAGGATACTCATGTGTTTAGAGCAAACAGCACAGAGAACGTAGTCTCCTCAAGCCATTATGACTAGTGACTAGATAATTACCTACAGGCTTGCCCCTGTGAGACAAGAACCTACCTATCAGTTGGCGTTCAACAGTCCTCTTATTTTCCATCCTAGCAGAAAGGCCAAACATCAAATACACCAGAGAAACCAAACATCTAATCCCTAGAGGTGGTGCCTCCAGGGCAAGGTTGAAGGCGTATTAGCTATAGAGTGTGGGAGAGCTTTAGTTTATCTCAGGATCCAGAGCTATGAACCCAGCACTGCAGTGGGGAAACGCAAAATCTTTAATTAACTTTTGCGTGCTTGCTCCCAGCACTGGTGGAGGTGGGTGGATGTGATTGTCACCCAAGGGAGAATTCTCCCTCCCCCTGCTTTTGAATTCCCAGGCAATTAGTGCTCTGTAAAGAGCAACATAAATAGAGCTCCTCAAATCTGGAGGGGTTTAATTTGGTTTGGTTTTGGTTGAGGTGGGTTTGCCCTCCTACTGGCTCTATGAAATACCAAGCAATTTGTGGACCACTTTGCGTGTGTTTGCATACCCTTTTTGCATCTTAACTGACAACCTACATGTTTTTTTAATTAAAATTTTATTGGCTTTTCTATAAGTGATATGCCCACTGTAAGTGAGCCCAGTTCAGTACAGATAACATGTGGTTTGTTTAGCTATCTTGCAGGAGATTATTTCTGTTATCATTGTAAGTTGATTATTGCAATTATTGAAACAGAGAGGACTGAGAGAGAGAGAGCATGGAGAAAGAAAACAGGGAGAATTAAAAGATAATAATAAAAGATAATAAGAGTCTCCTTTGTTCTTATTTCTTTCTCCTGACAACCTACTGTACATGCTAAATTCCAGTTAAATATTAGAGTCAATGCTTCCTGTTGCTAACACACTTCTATCAATAACACAAGGTCTTTAAATCCTAGATGTCTGCAATTAACTTCTGTACCAAAGAAAGCCAGGAACTGGCTCTCTTGTTAGTACTAGCAGCTCTGTGACTATCTCAGGATGCTAATTTTTACCTCTTTATTCTGAATTCACTTGACAATTTTCCCCTTCTTTATAAAGTGTACACAGAATTAAATATAAGCATTATGTATGTGGGAGATGTGTGTGTGTGCATAAAAAGACTGGGGGAGAGAGATTAGACACTGCACCAGTAAGCATGCTGTCCTGCCATCACTTTGAAGCCAATGTGTGGGATGGGCACCATCCCAGGTAAGGAGATTTTTTTCCTCACTTTTGAGAGACACTGACCAATGCTACAACACCTGGAGGACGATATCAGAGAGACATCTCTTGATCATCTCACTTTTTGCTGCATTGGGAAACGGCATGAGTCTTGTGTAACTCAGATGGTGGTCATAAGGTGACTTTCTTGTATACTTTGATCCAGACTACTAAGGCTTTCAAAGACTGAGACACTGAACTTGACTATGTATTCTCTTAAAAACTGAGAGGGGATGGCA